>MCJB01044053.1:19803-54610 GCA_002018475.1 Nicotiana obtusifolia | reverse complement strand
TTTGATTTCATACTTGTGGTATCTATTTATTCATAACTTCTCTCTTCTTTTTTTTTTTCGAAGCTTCATAGATTTACAAGAACTTTTGAGGTATGGAGTCTCATGATTTTACCCCCTTTCATTATAGATGTCCCACCCCCAACTTAATCTTTTATCAACACTCTAACTGCTCAAGGAGGAATGGGTTGAAAAGGAGTCATTTTAATGAATAGATTCAGGTTATAATGCGGAGGCCGACAAAAAGGCTATAAGCCTCAAAATGGGATACTAGTGATAATTTTAATGCACAGGTTGGCTGAAAAAGAGGCTAGAAAGGTTTTATTACCATTCAAAGAAAGCCTAAGATCACTTCTCTAACTCAGCATACATATTATAGGCAACAAAGAACTAACCGGGCAAGTTCTAGATAGCAGCAATGAACACAAGACTTATACAACAACGCTCACACACACTGGCACATCACTGTTTGGCTTATATAGTTCACAACTTTGGAGTGCGCACTTAGTGACTCGAAGCTTTCCTTGTGTCTAAAATCACAATTCTAAGTAGCCCTAGAGTTACTGAGCGAGCCTCAACTTCACTAGATTGATTTGGTTCTTGGGTTCTATTAGTCACTTATGGTTTCATACTTATTTGTTCATCTACATACCATCCCAGTCAATGTACTTTATATTTGACAGCCTGGTTCTACTATTACGCCCTTAAAAAAAAAAGAACCCGACAAAAGAAAAAACAAGGGGATTTTTATTGCTACTCTATTGCTAACTAATTAATTACTAACTATTAATTTTAACATTTACAACAACATATTTATACATCCCAAAAAAAATCGTCACTATCAATATATCAATTCAGTTCATATATACAGACCAAATGAACAACAAGGCTACCACCCCCAACTTGATAAAATGCATTGTCCCCAATGCAATAAAAAGACAAAGTAAAGAACAAAGGGGCTCCCTGGTTGCGCAGTTGCGCGAAGAGAGTAGCCTATTGTGCTGCCGGTGCTGGTGGAGAAGAAGGAGTGCGGTCGGAAGCTGGTGGGGGAGCTGCGGAGCTGCTACTGCCATCACCTGCCGAAGGAAATCTCCTTGCGGCTTTGTCAATCAACGAGCGCTCAAGGGCAGCTTCAATATCTTCCTGCTCCTGTTCATCTTCTGCTGTTGGGAGTTCAATTCCTTTACCTTTATCCTTTGCGACTGGAATTTCACTCTCCTCAAGTTCTTCATTGGCCTCCTCGGAATCTTCCAAGTTATAATCTGATGACGCTGCTTCTGATGTCTCTTCATCAGTGGAGGCAATGCGAACTGGAGCAGCAGAAGTCTGCGACACTTTTGCAGTTGGCAGAGGTATGTCCTTCAGTAATGTCGAAAAATCAAGGCCCAAACCAGTCTGGCCAGTACTTGGTTTACCCGCATTGGGGAGGAGTGAAGAGATATCGAACTCTGGATTTTGCATTTTCTGAAGGTCTGACTTCAGTTGCTTGACATCCTCCTGTAACTGGGGCATACCGTTAACCTTTGATTCAAGCTTGGACAATCTCTCTCCGAATTCATTTTGTTGTTGCAACAGTGGAGTCACAGCTTGTTTAATCAGGGTAGGCAATTCTTTCAAGAGTTGGTCTAGTTTGGAGTTGGTGTGTTGCACAACTAGACCCATTCTTGCAAGTGCCGGCATTTGGGCTGCTGGTGGGCCTGTAGGAGCTGAGGATGCTGGTACTGCTGCAGCAGCTGAAGATGCAGGGTCTTGGGGAGCTAAGAGGTTCTGAGCATCATTTTCTTCTATTGTTGTGGCCGATGTATCACTAATACGAGTGATTTCAATATCCTTCGTAGACTTCCCTGTCTGTCTTGGTGAGGTAGGAATGGGACATCCACCTCTTGGCACAATGTAGTTATCAGACTCGGGAAGGGAAGTGATGTAGCCTGTTGAATCTCCCTGATCTCGATCTCCTGGAATATTAGGCTTCCCACATCTATTGCGACCCCCTTCATAATGCAAGCAATGAGAAGGGCCTTCTCAATGCTAATTTCCGTTTCGTTCCTTGAGGGTATGATGTGGGAAGTGATGAAACTGAGCCAATATCTGGCTTCCCTTGTGAGATCTTCCTTATAAATTTTTCTTCCAGGGTTTATCCAGGCTGGGACCCCTTTAGCAATTGTGGATGCTATCCACCCCCTCTCGTGCTCCCTGTTGGAGAACCGTGCATCATATTCCGCTGTGTTCGCTACCCAGTTGGGGAAGAATAGCTCGTTGATGTGGTTGCTGTCGCAGAAGACAGCCTTCCCCCTTACCTGGACAATGCCGTTGAATAATCGGTTGCGCCTGTGGTAGGGAGTTCTTGACGCCCCATACGACGCATAAAACTCCTGGACCATTGTTTCATTGTATTCCTTTTGGTCAGTGGTGAAGTACTCTCAGTTTCTGCTTTTTATGATCTCCAGGATATGTGGATAGTATTCTGGGAGTCCGTTCACGCTCAGCTTCTTTTCCGGCAAAATTTTCCTCTTTGAAAGTGCCTCCCGGAATAGAGTTCTAGAACCTTCAACTTCAAATCGAAGCTGAAGGTCATCACCCTTTTTCCTTTGCGCTTCTGCTTCTAAGTCTACTTCCGGGAGACAGTCCTCCTCTTCAGACTGTGAGGTACTCTGTCTGATTGTATCTCTCTTAGCCCTCTTTGCTTGTTCAGCTAGTTGAGTGGTCGAAGGCCTTTTTCCTCTTGTATTCTTTTTGGCCATATCTGCATACATAGTATATGTGAGTGGCAGTATCAAAGTGCGATAAACACCCAAACAAGAAATATAAAGAATGATATGTAAAGATGTGGTGTGGTCTGCGGTCGCAGAAGAGGATCTGCGATCGCAGAACCATCGCATTTGGCATCCCTTTGTGAAAGAAAGTTGCTGAGTGGGTATGCGATGAATCTGCGGTTCGCAGACGAGGTATGCAATCGCAGACTCGCCAAATCACCCTCTCTTGTTTTGCCTAAAGTTCTGGGGGTGTATGCGATGGGTCTGCGGTTAGCGGACCCACTCTGCGATGGCAGATCCATCGCGGAACTCATCTTGTTCAGCAGCTAGGGTTTGTGAGATGCGACTGATAAGCGATCCACATCTTGCATATGTGGATCGCAAAATTCCTGACATCCCCAATAATAAGCATGTACAACTTTGTTAAACTGACCCCATTGATAAATTAAATCTACAACTCGCCATCTTCACAAAAAGATTTGACCTTTAACATGAAACCAACAAAACTAGGGTTTAAAAATTATAACTTGACATCTAAGAGGGAGTTTGCATACCTGTAAGTAGATGATTAGATGAAAAGTAGGTGAACTACTTCGCCGGAGTTGGTATATTCCGATGAGAGAAAGCCGGAATCTTATGCTCTGAACTTCGGCGGCGGAACTTTTTGTTTGATAGTGATAAACTTAGGTTTTTATTTTTATTTTTCCTTTTTTATACGGTTGGGCTAAAGGGAAAAATAGCAAATTTGAGTCATTGAAGGAAACATGTACCTGATGGGTTAGCAACAAAAATGTGTACTGCATAATGAAATGCGACCCGCAGAATGATTGCATTCTTGGTCACATCAGGAGCCAAATTCTCTGGACCTGTCTGCGATGGCAATGCGGTTCGCATAATTGAAATGCGAACCGCAGAATGACTAACCCCTTGTCGCATTTTCAACTTAGATGTGGGCCAATTTCTCTGTGGCTGTCTGCGGTATAAATGCGACTCGCAGAACGCAAATGCGATTGCAGATTTTGTGATCTTCCTTGCATTTTGTTGCTTCCGTTTTTTTCTCAACTCTCTGCCTCACTTTACGATGCAAATGCATTTCGCATATATGAAATGCGATAGCATTTGTTTAGCATTCTTCTCTGTGACAGTTTATGCAATTGTAATCACTTGGCTCATTTTGTGTTCACTTCACAACTCCTGTATCTGAAAATAACCCTTCAACCCAAACTAAGAGCACACGTGAATACTAAGTAAGGAAAGAGAGAAAAAGAAAAGAAAAACAATTTAAACAACTACAAAAAATGAATACCACACATGGGTTGCCTCCCATGAAGCGCTTGATTTAACGTCGCGGCACGACGATGCTCAGATGCATCTGCAATCACTCTGTAGGTGGTACCTTATCGTCTTGCAAGGCCAGTTGCTCTATGACATGCTTTTCACCACTTGTACCCAAATAGTGTTTCAGTCTCTGTCCGTTCACTTTGAAAGTTCGGAGTCCATCCTCCGATGCCAATTCAACAGCCCCAAACGGAGAGACATTTATAACTTTGAAAGGCCCCGACCATTTGGATTTCAACTTACCTGGAAACAATTTCAGCCTTGAGTTAAATAACAACACCAGGTCTCCCACGTTGAACTCTCTCTTTAAGATCTTGGAGTCATGAACGAACTTCATTCGTTCTTTGTAGACCGCTGCACTCTCATATGCATGGAATCTGAATTCCTCCATCTCATTCAACTGAGCGAGCCTTGAGGCTCCGGCTTCAGCCTAATTCATGTTTAATCTTTTTAATGCCCAAAGAGCTTTATGCTCAAGTTCAACAGGTAGATGACATGCTTTTCCGAAGACTAACCGATATGGTGATGTGCCAATCGGCGTCTTATAAGCGGTACGATAAGCCCAAAGAGTGTCATCTAGCTTCCTTGACCAATCAGTTCTGTTGGCATTTACGGTCTTAGCAAGTATACTCTTAATTTCTCTGTTTGAGACTTCTACTTGCCCACTTGATTGTGGATGATAAGGTGTGGCCACCTTATGCTTGACCCCATATTTGTCGAGGAGACTCTTAAATACTCGATTACAAAAATGAGAACCTCCGTCACTGATTATAGCTCTTGGAGTGCTGAACCTGGTGAAAATATTCTTCTTTAAGAACGAGGTTACACTCCTAGCTTCATTATTTGGCAAGGCAACGGCTTCCACCCACTTTGACACGTAATAAACGGCCACTAGTATGTATTTCATCCCACATGAGCTAATGAAAGGGCCCATGAACTCAATACCCCAGACATCGAACACTTCAATTTCCATAATGAATTTCATAGGCATTTCATGCCTCTTTGATATCGGGCCTTGGCGTTGGCATTGGTCGCAAGACTTGACCAACTGATTAGCATCTTGGTAAATTGTGGGCCAGTAGTATCCACATTCTAATACCTATGCAGCTCCGCAGCTCCCCCACGAGCGTCCGACCGCACTTCTTCTCCACCGGCAACGTCGCCAAAATTTGATCCGCTCAAATTACACCTTAAGAATAGTGTAAGCGATCGATGTCAAATATAGTAACCCAACTAGGTTGGGGTCTAATCCCACAGGGAATAGGCGTGAAACGAATATCCGATTAACGTAGTATTTCGCTTAGTCTTAATTCGATCAAGTAACAAGATAGAATATATTGATGTTGAATAAGTAAAGATGATTAAACTAATAATTGCTGATTGAAAAGAATAACTGAATAAATTTATGAAGTCGAGATACTAAGATTATGCTCCCCCATATGTAGTAGAATGTATTGATATTGATATTAATTCCCGCTCTTGATATGCAATTGGGTCTTAATAGTGTGCTATCCAATATTTTCCAATATCTAGACAACGTATCCTTTTATGATTCTTCCGAATACATTAAAGTCAAAATAACAAATACCCAATTATTTGCCAACTTAAAATCTTCTTATTCCTAAGTGATTTTATTAGACAAGGGTTAAAGCCTTGAATCGTCGTTACTTATTTCTACCAAACTCTATCTCCCTTTTCCAAGTTTCAATAGTGTAAATTGGCACCCGTTAATGTTTGCAACCACTAACGATTCAATTGAGAACGAGAAATAAGTAAACATCAAGCTTCTTACTAATTTGGAATCAAAATCAATTGTTCAATAACATTCTATCCATCTAGGGTTCACAACCTTAGTATTGAAATTTAGCTACACATATTTAGAACTAAAGAACGAATAACAGAAATTGAATTCATCTTACAAAAATAAAGATTCCCACGTTTTGATCACCCAATTCTCTCCCAAGTTGCAACTAACCAAAAGCACTAAGTTTTCACTCTAAAATCTGACAAGTCTCTGCACATAACCCTAGAGAGGCTATTTATAGAGGCCCAAAAACCGAGGTGAATTGAAATAACAGCTGGGCCAACTTTGTCTTCTGCGATCGCATTCCTGTCGCATATCAGGAATGCGGTCCGCAGAAATGGCATCTTGTATCGCAGACTGGCCCAGTACTTTTCCTTCCCATCGCATTTCAGAATGCGAACTGCAGATTAATTATCCGATCGCAGAATGCGATCGCTATTCCTTCGATTTTTCACCTAAGAGTCTGTCTGCATCTGCGGCGATAATGCGATGCGCATTTTCATTCTGCGATCGCATTATTGACAACTTTCTTCTGCTAACTTCGGCTTGAGTTTCTGCCTGACTCTGCGATCAACAATCCAATTCTGCGACTCCAAAATTTGATCCGCTCAAATTACACCTTAAGAATAGTGTAAGCGATCGATGTCAAATATAGTAACCCAACTAGGTTGGGGTCTAATCCCACAGGGAATAGGCGTGAAACGAATATCCGATTAACGTAGTATTTCGCTTAGTCTTAATTCGATCAAGTAACAAGATAGAATATATTGATGTTGAATAAGTAAAGATGATTAAACTAATAATTGCTGATTGAAAAGAATAACTGAATAAATTTATGAAGTCGAGATACTAAGATTATGCTCCCCCTATGTATTAGAATGTATTGATATTGATATTAATTCCCGCTCTTGATATGCAATTGGGTCTTAATAGTGTGCTATCCAATATTTTCCAATATCTAGACAACGTATCCTTTTATGATTCTTCCGAATACATTATAGTCAAAATAACAAATACCCAATTATTTGCCAACTTAAAATCTTCTTATTCCTAAGTGATTTTATTAGACAAGGGTTAAAGCCTTGAATCGTCGTTACTTATTTCTACCAAACTCTATCTCCCTTTTCCAAGATTCAATAGTGTAAATTGGCACCCGTTAATGTTTGCAACCACTAACGATTCAACTAAGAACGAGAAATAAGTAAACATCAAGCTTCTTACGAATTTGGAATCAAAATCAATTGTTCAATAACATTCTACCCATCTAGGGTTCACAACCTTAGTATTGAAATTTAGCTACACATATTTAGAACTAAAGAATGAATAACAGAAATTGAACTCATCTTACAGAAATAAAGATTCCCACGTTTTGATCACCCAATTCTCTCCCAAGTTGCAATTAACTAAAAGCACTAAGTTTTCACTCTAAAATCTGACAAGTCTCTGCACATAACCCTAGAGAGGCTATTTATAGAGGCCAAAAAATCGAGGTGAATTAAAATAACAGCTGGGCCGACTTTGTCTTCTGCGATCGCATTCCTGTCGCATATCAGGAATGCAGTCCGCAGAAATGGCATCTTGTATCGCAGACTGGCCCAGTACTTTTCCTTCCCATCGCATTTCAGAATGCGAACTGCAGATTAATTATCCGATCGCAGAATGCGATCGCTATTCCTTCGATTTTTCACCTAAGAGTCTGTCTGCATCTGCGGCGATAATGCGATGCGCATTTTCATTCTGCGATCGCATTATTGACAACTTTCTTCTGCTAACTTCGGCTTGAGTTTCTGCCTGACTCTGCGATCAACAATCCAATTCTGCGACTCCAAAATTTGATCCGCTCAAATTACACCTTAAGAATAGTGTAAGCGATCGATGTAAAATATAGTAACCCAACTAGGTTGGGGTTGAATCCCACAGGGAATAGGCGTGAAACGAATATCCGATTAACGTAGTATTTCGCTTAGTCTTAATTCGATCAAGTAACAAGATAGAATATATTGATGTTGAATAAGTAAAGATGATTAAACTAATAATTGCTGATTGAAAAGAATAACTGAATAAATTTATGAAGTCGAGATACTAAGATTATGCTCCCCCTAATGTATTAGAATGTATTGATATTGATATTAATTCCCGCTCTTGATATGCAATTGGGTCTTAATAGTGTGCTATCCAATATTTTCCAATATCTAGACAACGTATCCTTTTATGATTCTTCCGAATACATTATAGTCAAAATAACAAATACCCAATTATTTGCCAACTTAAAATCTTCTTATTCCTAAGTGATTTTATTAGACAAGGGTTAAAGCCTTGAATCGTCGTTACTTATTTCTACCAAACTCTATCTTCCTTTTCCAAGATTCAATAGTGTAAATTGGCACCCGTTAATGTTTGCAACCACTAACGATTCAACTAAGAACGAGAAATAAGTAAACATCAAGCTTCTTACGAATTTGGAATCAAAATCAATTGTTCAATAACATTCTACCCATCTAGGGTTCACAACCTTAGTATTGAAATTTAGCTACACATATTTAGAACTAAAGAATGAATAACAGAAATTGAACTCATCTTACAGAAATAAAGATTCCCACGTTTTGATCACCCAATTCTCTCCCAAGTTGCAATTAACTAAAAGCACTAAGTTTTCACTCTAAAATCTGACAAGTCTCTGCACATAACCCTAGAGAGGCTATTTATAGAGGCCAAAAAATCGAGGTGAATTAAAATAACAGCTGGGCCGACTTTGTCTTCTGCGATCGCATTCCTGTCGCATATCAGGAATGCAGTCCGCAGAAATGGCATCTTGTATCGCAGACTGCCCCAGTACTTTTCCTTCCCATCGCATTTCAGAATGCGAACCGCAGATTAATTATGCGATCGCAGAATTACTCCTGTTGTATCGTTGGCCTCTTTTCTTGCCTTGGCACAACTTTTGGCCTTCTTTTCACGCTTTTGGGTTTCTTGCATCCATGTACTGAAACTAGACGAAAATTAAGTAAATAACGTGATAACTATCAAGTAGAACAAGAAATTTCTAATCAAATAGTATCAATATGTGCCGAAATTCCCCGGCACATCAATAAGACTGAGTGGAGTGTCTCCCCTTGTTGATGGATCATCGGGGCGTGCCGTTGGCATTCATTACATTTTTGAACGAACTCCTTTGCGTCCTTTTCCATGTCGATCCAATAGTAACCGGCCCTGATTATTTTTCAAATTAGCGACTCGACACCGAAATGGTTCCCGCAAGTACCTTCGTGGAATTCCCTTAAAATGTATTCAGTGTCGCTCGATCCCAGACATATCATGAATGGGCCATCAAATGTTCTTATGAATAAGGTTCCGTCATCGGACAAGCTGAACCGGGCCGCCTTCGTATGCAAGGCCCTCGACTCATTTGGATTCGAGGGGAGTTTTCCGGAACTAAGATATTCTATGTACTTGTTCCTCCAATCCTACGTTAGACTTGTTGAATTGATTTCAGCGTGGCCTTCTTCCACTACCGACCTCATGAGCTGTACAACCTTTCCAGAATCGATCTCGTCATCTTCGATTGATGATCCCAAGTTGGCGAGGGCATCGGCCTCGCTGTTTTGATCTGGGGTATATGTTGTAAGTTCCATTCCTTGAACCGATGTAGCGTCACTTGCAGTTTGCCTAAGTATCTTTGCATTTGTCCCTCTCTGATCTCGAACGTTCCGTTGACTTGATTTACAACAAGAAGGGAGTCGCTCTTGGCTTCGATCACTTCCGCACCTAGGCTTTTGGCTAGTTCTAAGCCCGCAATCATGGCCTCATACTCTTCTTCGTTGTTAGTTAGGTTCACAGACTTAATAGATTGTCGAATTGTGTTACTAGTTGGTGGCCTCAACACTATGCCAAGTCCGGATCCCTTCGCATTTGAAGCACCATCTGTAAAAAGGGTCCATATTCCTGAAGGAGTTCCTGACCCAGCTAACAACTCTCTTTCAACCTCGGGTATTAGGGACGATGTAAAATCGACCACAAAGTCCACCAACACCTGAGATTTGATGTCGGTTCGAGGTCTATATTCAATGTCGTACCCACTTATTTCTATGGCCCATTTGGCCAATCGACTGGAGAGCTCGGGCTTGTGCATCACGTTTCGTAATGGGTAAGTTGTTACGACGCATATGGGGTGACATTGGAAATACGGTTTTAGTTTCCTAGAAGTGCTTAGCAAAGCGAGATCCAGTTTTTCCAAGTGAGGATACCTAGTTTCGGCTTCGCCTAGGGTTCTGCTGACATAATAAATCAAAAATTGTGTACCTTGTTCTTATCGGACTAGGACTCCTCTTACCGCTATCTCCGAGACTGCCAGGTAAAGGTATAGTTGTTCGTCCACCTTCGGTGTATGAAGCATCGACGGGCTCGATAAATATCTTTTGAGATCTTATAAAGCATGTTGACATTCCGGAGTCCACGAAAAATTGTTCTTGTTTTTCAATAGAGCGAAGAACCGGTGGCTTTTATCGGATGACCTCGAAATAAATCGCCCTAAAGCGGCTATCCGCCCGGTCAGCTTGTGTATGAATTTCACGTTATCCACAACTGTGATGTCCTTGATAGCCTTTATTTTTTTGGGGTTGATCTCGATTCCATGATTCGAGACCATAAATCCGAGGAATTTACCTGAACCCACACCAAACACGCACTTTTCTGAGTTCAACTTCATGTTGTACTGCTTCAACACACTGAATGTTTCTTACAAATGGTTTAAATGGTCCTCTGCTCGCAGGGACTTAACTAACATGTCGTCAATATAAACCTCTATTGTCTTTCCTAGTTGTTTTTTGAACATTCGGTTTACTAAGCGTTGGTATGTGGCTCCCGTATTTTTTAACCTACATGGCATTACATTATAACATTATGTGCCATATTTAGTGATGAAGGAAGTTTTTTCCTAATCACTTGGGTCCATCTGTATTTGGTTGTAGCCGGAGTATGCATCAAGAAAACTAAGGGTCTCATGGCCAGCGGTAACATTGATCATGCGATCGATGTTGGGTAAGGGAAAAGAGTCTTTTGGACATGCTTTATTCAAGTCTTTATAATCTACACACATTCTTAATTTATTCCCTTTTTTAGGGACTACTACTACGTTTGCGAACCATTTCGGGTATTTAACCTCCCAAATAGACCCTATCTTTAGAAGTTTGGTTACCTCATCCTTGATTAACGCATGTTTGGTTTCAGACTGAGGCCTCCTTTTTTGTTTGACTGGATGGAACTTCGGATCCAGACTCAGCTTGGGAGTGGTTATCTTTGACGGTATACCTGTTATATCGCGGTGGGACCAAGCGAAACAGTCTTCGTTAGTTATCAGGAATCAGATAAGTTTTGTCCTAAGCTCGGAGCTTAACCCCGAGCCCAGGAATACCTTTTGTTCGGGCAGGTCTTCTTTCATAGTGACTTGTTCCAGTTCCTCGACAGTCAATTTGCTGGCATCGGAATCATCAGGGGTGATGAAAGACCGATGAACTCCGTAATCATCATCCTCAACATCTACTGGTTTATCCACCTTTGCCGAAGATGATATCTGTGGTTGCTATTTTGTCTTGTTCTCGATCCTTTGGTTAGGAACCGTTGGTTTTGGTGTCATTTCTTCAACCGCGAACATCTCTTTCGCAGCTGGTTGCTCCCCGTAAACCGTTTTCACTCCATCGGGCATTGTAAACTTCAGCACCTAGTGTAATGTCGAAGGTACAACCCTCATATCATGGATCCATGGCCTTCCGAATAGAGCATTGTACCTCATGTCCCCTCCAATCACACAGAATTTTATTTCTCGAACGGTTCCAGCAGTATTTATCGGTAATGTTATTTCGCCCTTGGTGGTTTCACATGCCATATTGAACCCGTTAAGTACTCAGACTGTAGGAACGATCCGGTCCATCAGGCCGAGCTGCTCCACGACCCATGATCAGATTATATTGGCCGAGCTACAAACTTCGTGTATGAGTATAGATATTACTAGTGCGTCATTGTGGGGTTGTGCAATTCCTACTGCATCCTCCTCGCTAAAATATAAAGTCCCCTCCGTCGAGTAATTCTGAGTGCGCTTTTCCTTGGTGATGGATATTTTGGTGCGTTTCAGCATCAGACCTTGAGGGATATCCACTCTATCGATAATCATTGATCGTATGTTGAGGTTCTTCTTGGCTTGTCTGTTTATTTGTATTTCCGAAGTGATTTTTTGCTCGATCGCTCAAGAATTCTCGAAGGTGTCCATTGTCAAGTAACCCGGCTACTTCTTCTCTCTATTGTCGGCAGTTTTCTGTTTTATGACCGTGGGTACCGTGATATTTGCATATCTGATTTGGATCCCTTTAGGTTGGATTGGATTGCAATGGCCGAGGCCATTTAGTATCTTTGATGCGACCGATGGCAGATACGATGGTGGCAGCATCAACATTAAAATTATACTCCGACAATTGAGGTGCTTCTTTATGCCCGATGGGCCTTTCAAAATTGCTTTTTGTCATGAGTCCCCGGTTGTTCTGACCTCGATCGTTTCTCCTTTCATGTCTTGGGGAGTGAAGCCCGGATACACTAATTTTTCTATCCCTGTGATACGGTCGATGTCGCTCTCTATTCGATCTTGGTTCGCGATAAGTTTCCCTTCGGATTTTGTCGTAAGTTCTAACGGGGTAAATGGATCCCGAAGGGGATCCGAGCTAATCATCTTCGACTCTGATCTTTGACTGGTATCGGTTATGTACATCAGCCCATGTGACAACAAGGTATTCTATTAAGTTCTATTTAAGTTGCTGCGAAGCCGTTGAGCTTTGAACATTGAGCCTTTGAGTGAAAGCTTGAACAGCCCAATCGTCTGTGAGCGGTGGTAGATCCATCCGTTCTATTTGGAACCGAGACACGAACTCTCTGAGCATCTCGTTATCCTTCTACCTGACTTTGAAAAGGTTTGATTTTCGCGTTTCGACCTTGATGGTGCCTGCGTGTGCTTTTACAAAAGAATCTGCAAGCATAGCAAACGAGTCAATAGAGTTAGGGGGTAAGTTATGATACCATGTCGTGGATCCTTTCGACAAGGTTTCCCCAAATTTCTTTAAAAGAACGGATTCGATCTTGTCGTCCTCCTGGTCGTTCCCTTTGATAGCGCATGTATATGCGGTTAGATGCTCGTCTGGGTCGGTCGTTCCGTTGTATTTGGGGATTTCTGGCATATGGAATTTCTTGGGTATCGGTTCAGAGCCGCGCTTGGTGGAAAAGGTTTTTGTACGAACTTTTTGGAATCTAGGCCTTTTAATATCGGGGGTGCTCCTGGGATTTGATCCATGCTGGAGTTGTAAGTTTCCACCTTCTTGTTGTTTGCCTCGATTTTTTTCTTCCCAAATTCTATTCATTTAGTTAGTTCTTTGAGCATCTTCATAATTTCGGGGTTCGCCCCCGATTCACCCTTATTCAACCCTCCTGTAATCGGTCTATCTCTATGGGTAATTTTCCGGGAAGGGCCAGGTTCGATCCTGTTCGAGATTCGGCTTCGGTTTTGTAACTGAGCTATGGCAGCCTGTTGGGCTTGATGATCGAACTCGTTATCAACGTGCAGAGTTTGAGATTTTCGTATTGTACCTAAAATCAAAGACACTTCAAAGAGCAAGCGTAAAACAATGTGTGTGACAAGAAATTGTATCAAGTATCCACTATTATCCTCAGCCCCACGATGGGCGCCAAACTGTTTACCCTAAATTTCGAATAACAATTGAATTTATACGTGGTTTTAAGGATATGTGGCCTAATTTGATACAAATGATGAATAATATAGCGACAATTGAAATTAAAGGATAAATAGAGAAGAAAAGCAAACCAACTAAGTTAGATACTCTTGACCGTTGAATAATCCTTCTTGAGCAGAAACAGACTATAATAAGAATTGGAACAATAAAGTGATTTAAGAGAGTAATAAACTATTTCTTTCTTTCTATTGATGATTCGTGTAAAAATGTGATGATGCTATAAACGGTTCCATTCTCTCTTTATATAGTGGGGAGACCATATATTTGGTAAATCATTATACAGGGTAAGAATCTCTATATAAGGTAAAATATCTCCTGATTTGCTAATTAAATGATTCTATTGATCAGTGCTGAGATTTCCGCCGTGATGCTTATCCCATCACGGATTTTTCGGTCCTCCGTAATTTAAGTTTAACAATCTACCCTTGGACATTTTTGGAGTCAAGCTCGATGGGCTCGGTATTTTCGAGGTTGGACATTCTGGCTTCGTATTCCAGTTTGATGACGTTCAGGCTCGAACTTCGATCCTACGCACTTCAAGCCCGATTTATCGAGCAATAGTTGAACTCGATGCTAACCGTATAGGGTCGATCCCGATTTTGACTACATATAGGTGGGTCCGACTTTGACCGCATACAGTCATGACCTAATTTCCGCCGCAGGCCGTGGTGCCCGACGATGCCGTTAGGCAAACCAACTGTGAACCATCAATACAAACAACCGTTCATAACACTTTTAGAATTAAGGTTATGATAATAAAGCGGAGTTAAGTTTAGAACCCATAATAAAATACCGTCATTCTTACTAAGTCAGAAAATATGAAAAAAACTTAAAGCAAAATGATATAAATATTAGGTACAATCATGAAGATCTACTAAAAATTTCCAAAACCTGGTGTCACAAGTGTATGAGCATCTAGTAGAATATATAAAACCACTATAATTACTGTCTGGAATAAAAATAGACAGAATAAAATAAACATAGGGGGAAGGAGACTCCGGGTACTGCGGGTCGAAGCATGGAAAGCAGCTCACCACTAAGTCTCCAGCTGACGCAGCTACGCGTTCGAGTGACCACCTGATGTACCTATCTTAGTACCTACACAATTAGTGTAGAAGTACAGTATGAGTACATAAATCAACGCGTACTCATTAAGTAACTAGTCTAACCTCGAAGAAGTAGTGACGAGGGGTCAACATCGACACTTACTAGTGGTCCAATAACAAAATACGTAAAGTAGACAGGTATAAATAACAAGTAGCAACGAAATAGATAAATATAAAGAAGAAGAATAATTACGAAATCATCAAATGCCATAAAATTCCTCGAAGAAAACAAAGACAACCCATATCAAATACAATGTCAAATCTCAAGTCAGGAAAGCTCATATGTACGCTAACTCCCTATCGAATATTGCGCATGAGTTTGCCGAGGAGAACGACCTGATCCCATAAGAATAGTATTACACAATATCACTGAGGTCGTACGGACCAATTCAAAAATGCATCACATAATACTACCGAGGTGAACGAGCCGATCCCATAATGATACTTCATAAAATTGCCGAGTTGAACGGCCCGATCCCATAATGATATTTTATAACAGTGTTGAGGTGAACAACCCGGTCCCATAGGGATAGAGAAACTTTCTCACCCGTGAAGATACGTGCGAGTCAAGAAGACATGGAATTACTGATACATAAACACAACGCGAGGATAGGAATGCAAGAGAAAATATAATTGTTACCAACAATCAAATATCCCGCCAAAACTCAAGGTAAAGAGGCTCGGTCAATACGTAAATTCTAGTCTAAATCTCAATTATGTATTCAAGTAATCAAACAAGCAAGTTAACTTCAACTAGTACAGTTAAGTATGGTATAGGTCTAAATCTACCCGGACATAAACATAAATCTAGCTTACGCACAAACGCTTGTCACCTGGTATGTACGTAGCACCCATACACGTAGCACACAAAAAATAAAATACCTATGAGGATAATTCCATCTTAAAAGGTTAGGCAAGGGACTTACCTTGCTTCCAAGTTCACTACTCGTCTCCCACACCTCACTAAAACCTCAAATCGACACTGAGTGTAATGATCTGGTCGGTCGTTTTGAGTATTTTATCCTCGTTTTCCCTATTTGATGCCTTACTTATTGTTCATTATGTGACTTGGCAGGATGGTTGGTTTGGTTTCGGGGGAGTTTTGGATTGAATTGGGACACTTAGTCCCTTGGTTGGAGGCTTAAGTTGTAAAGGTTGATCGGAGTTTGACTTATGTATTTGACCCCAAAATGATATTTTGATTGTTCCAATAGGTTCGTATGGTGATTTTGGACTTACGCGTATGTTCGAATTTGGATTTGGAGGTTCCTAGGTTGATTTGGTTCTATTAGGCAAAATTTGAAAATTTGAAGGTTTGGAAGGTTCATAAGTTTGACCAGAAATTGACTTGATATCGGCCTTAGATTGTGGTTTTGAGGGTTGGAATAGGTCCGTTGTGTCATTTGGTACTTGTATGCAAAAATTGAGGTCAATCCGAGTTGATTTGACGTGGTTCATCATGAGTTTTGAAAGTTGGAAGTTCATTAGTTCCTTAGGCTTGAATTGAGGTGCAATTCATGGTTTTGATGTTGTTTTGTGTGATTTGAGGCTCCGTTTAGGTTCATGTTATGTTTTGGGATTGGTTGGTGTGATTGGACCGGGTATCAAGGGCCTCGAGTGTGTTTCAGACGAGTTTTAGATCTTTTCCTTGATGTTTGATAGTTCTGGTCTGCTTTTTTCGCACCTGCGATGGTTTGGCCACAGGTGCGAGTCCGCAGAAGAGGACCTATGGCCGTAGATGCGGTGTATGGATAGGAAGGCTGAGTCCGTAGATAATAAAGTAGGGAGTGAAGATGCACAAGCGCAGGGTCGTCCGCATAAGAGGATGTGCATATGCGGCTTGGTGTCCGCAGAAGCGACTGGTCGGGAGGATTAGTGACTTCTGCATCTGCAATGGATTTTCCGAAGATGCGATATTTTGGACCGCAAATACGGAATCACTGGGAAGGATATATCATACGAGGGTTATGGTTATTTCTCATTATTTGAAGTTGTAGAGTTCTGCTAGGGGCGATTTTTGGGGGACTCTTTACTACAACTGAATGGGTAAGTAATCTCTATTTAATTTTGATTGTTAGATATTTATTTTCATGGATTATTACACCTAGATTATGTAAGTCAAAGATGAAATTTGGGGGGTTTTCGTCATGATTTTTAGAGAGAGAAATATGATGATTTGGGGGGCGATTTAAGGTTGGATTTGGATGAAACATACATATTTGAACTTGTATTGATAATTATTCTTATTTTTACAAAATATGAGGATTTCTATCATTTTATTGCAATTAGTTAAATACTACCGTTTTTGTGCATTTTTATAAATTTCAAATAATTTATTGATAATTGTCCTATTTTTCAAATATTAGGATATTCTATCAATTTATTATCTTTTAAAAAAAAATTACTACAACACAATTTTAGTGGTTATATTTTAAAATAAATACTCTAATCTTTTCTAATTAAATAATTATATTTTAATCCATAGCACAATCTATTTAATTACATGAAAGCCGGTAGAATTTAATTCAAAAATACGAATAAGACCCGGTCAAACATAATATTCTGTCAACATCTGACGAGACAAAGCATTGCGACATGACAAGACATCTTGTGACAAGTCATTTGACGTGACAAGTCAATTGATATGACATGACATATGATTCGATTTTACAGGTGATGTGACATGACTTTCTTTAATTTTTGGCCACATGTTTTTTTTCTATTTTTTATTTATTATTTACTTTAAATTAGGTCCATATATTTTACATCCCATACACAAAATATCTACACAGTACCGCCTCCCCATCAGATTTTGGCCAAAACCCTAGCTTTTAGACTCTCATTTTTAGAGCCCGTTTGGACAGAAGAAAATTTTCTTTTTTTTTAATTTTCTTTTGAAAACAATATTTGGTTATGAAAATCTTACAATTTTTTCAATCTCACTTGAAAATGCATTTTCAAATTTTGAAAAACTGGTTCATTGAAAATGGGAAGATTGCTAGTGTTTAGTTGCAAAATATGTTTTAAAAAAAAAAGACATCCAAATATGTTACAAAAATTATAACCAAACATAACTTCATCTTCAATTCAAATTTCAGTGAAATTCCAAATTTGAAACTTTTTTGGAATTCATATCCAAACGCCTACTTAGGCAGCCGCATCTGTTGAGCTTCTCATCTCTCTTGCTTGAGAGAACCTGCCTGCCATCCCCTTCTTCCCCAAATTCTCTCTCTCGTTCTCTCATGGATCTAGCCGATCATCAACCTGACACACCCTACATGTATATATACATGGGGGGGGGGGCGAGTAGGACGGTAGTGAGAGTTCTCAGATCCGCCATTATCATTGGTTCGTCGGAAATAGTAAACCTCGCTAGGAAACATGGCGAAAATCTTTTATCTTTTAGATCCGGCCGAATTTTGTTGCTTCACCGAAAAAGGGTGACGGCGGCTAGCTTTTGATGACCAGTCATGCTTAGTTTGGGGCCCAACCCTTCATGCGAACCTGGAGAAAACTCTCCTCCTCCATTTTCGAGCAAGGCACCACCGCCGGAGATGCCATTGCTTACCTAATATTTTTTGCTTTTTTTGGGTTGCTGCTGTTTCGTTTCTGTTATTGGGGGTATCCTTTTGTTGTTTAATGTTGCTGTTACTCATTTTGTGATTTTGAAAGAAAAGGCTGAGATTGTGAAAATTTTCTCCTTATCTTTTTATTCATAATAGTCTGCCCCTTATACACCGGTCAATACTGTAGATACAAAAAAATACGAATAAATATTCCTATACACTTGTACTATTTTCTATTGGCTAATCGTGTAACTAACTAACATATATTATTCTTTACAATGTGTTTGCATGTGCTTATTCACGTGTGGAAGCTCTGGTGCCCTTTCTTCATCTGAAATGAGAGGTATTAAATGAATGGCTAGGATTTAGCCTTCACTTCTCAAACCAACGTGCCAGATCCGATCTTAAGAAATTTTCATCAAAGCTCCTGCTGTTGACACGTATCACTCCACAAATTAAAATTAGTATCTCAATAAAATTCTTCATACATAGACTCGAACCTTTCTTTGGAAACTCCGAAACCCTTCTTACTTCTTCTTCTCTCACTTATGCTTACCTTCTTCATCATCCTTTAAATTAACATGGGGGTTCTGATCTCCAACATCCCCCTCAAGGTGGACGGGAGAGAATGGACCCCCAACTTGCATAAAATACGGCGATGAGAACCCCTAGATAAGGGTTTGGTAAACAAATCAACAAGCTAACAGTCCGATGGTACAAAAGAAAGAGAGATCAAACCAGAGCGAAATTGTTGACGAGCAAAATGGCAATCCAGTTCCACATGTTTGGTGCATTCATGGAAGACTAGGTTGCGAGCTATGTGAATCGCTGCCTGGCTATCGGAATGAATAGGCACTGCTAAGGTAGGCTGGACTGTGAGATCTCCCAAAAGACGAACTAGCCAAGTGATCTCTATCGTTACTCGGCGCATGGAGCAATATTCAGCTTCAGCAGAGGACAAAGAAATAGAAGCCTGCTTCTTGGTTTTTCAGGAAATAGGCGCACCGTCAAGAGTAATAAAGAATCCACTCACTGATTGTCTAAAATCGCGACATGCCGCCCAATCAGCATCGCAAAAGGCCATCAAACCAAAAGAAGAGTGTGAAGATAAGAGAATTCCTTGTGAGGGATCTATGCAGAGATATCTTAATACACGTTGAGCAACAGAAAAATGAGAAAGATAGGGCCTTTGCATGTACTGGCTGAGAGATAAAACAGCGAATGAGAGATCAGGTCTAGTGTTCGTCAAATAGTTAATCTTACCAACTAGATGGGATAAAGGCTAGGGTCGTCCAATTGTGGCCCCAAATCTGCTTGAAGCTTAGTGGAAGGGTATCCGACCTCTTGAACAATCGAACTCCTGTAACAACTCTTAGGTAAATTTCCTTTGGCTGATAATGAAACCTTACTTTTCTCTGAGTATTTCCATGCCTAGGAAACAATGAATATCACCTAAGTGTTTCACTTTAAATTCTGAATTAAGAAAATTAGTAATGTGGTCAATCTCTGTTGCATCATCCCTTGTGAGTAGAATATCGTCTACATATACTGCTAGGATTGAAACAAGAGCTCCATTCTGTTTGTAGAAAGAGAATAATTGTTAAGTAAACTAGAATAACCTTTAAAACTCAAAGCTCCTGCAAGTCGGGCATACCACTGTTTGGATGCCTTTTTTAACCCATAAAGAGATTTCTTCAAGAGACATACTTGATTTGGTTTAGGTGGAAGAACACCTGCAGGGAATTTTATATAAACCTCTTCCTGCAATTCCCCATGGAGAAATGTATTATTCACATCAAGTTGTGACACTCTCCAACCTTTCTTGACAGCCACAGTCAAAAGACACCTGATGGTGGTCATTTTGACCACTGGTGAAAAGTTTCAAAATAGTCAATCCCTTCTCTTTAAATGTCCCCCCTCATGACTAACCTAGCTTTCAGTCTTTCCACAATCCCATATGAGTGATGCTTTACCTTGTGCACCCATTTACAAGGTAAAGCTTTCTTCCCTTGAGGCAAATCTACCACATCCCAACTGTGGTAATGCTGCAATCTCTACTTCCATGGCTGCATTCCATCCTGGGTGTATGGAAGCTTGGACATAGCTGTTAGGTTCAGATATATTAGATAGTGATTGAACAAGATGTTGATTGGTGGCAGAAAGAGCTCCAAAAGAGAACATTAGGTGTAGCACGCTGAGTGAAACAAGAACCAGTGAGATTAGAGAGAATCATAGCATTGCAGATATAGTCCTTCAAATAAGTAGGTCTTTGAGAAACTCTGTCAGACTTCTTGATATGTGGTAGAGGTGTAGGAATCACATTTCTAGATATTATGTGAACATGTGAGTAGGAAGGAGTGTATGACTCACCTGGGATTGGTGTAAGGTCAACTGCAGGATGGGGTGAAGAATGTGGAACTCTTAGTGAAACAAGGCTAAAACTAGATGTTCTAACAAGTGTTGAAGGAGTGTCTGAAATAGGTGAATGTGGTGAGGAAACATGTTGTCAATTATGTAGAGGAGGTTCAGTACTAGGAATTGGAGAGGAGGTATTGGTTGTTGGTATATCTGGTGTAGGGATATGGTTAGTTGGATCAGAACAAGAAGGAAAATAGGTGAAGAATTGTGGTGAATGAAAAGGAAAGAAATCTTCATGAAATTTGATGTCCCTAGAAACAAATACTCTCTTTTTATCTATGTCCATTACTTTATATCCCTTTTGACCTTGTGCATAGCCTAAGAATACACAAGACTTAGCTCTTGGTTCAAATTTCCCTCTGTTCTGAGATAGGGTGAACACATAGCACAAGCAGCCAAAACTTCTTAGAACCTCATATGGAGGTTCTTTCCCAAACAAAACTGCATATGGTGTCTTCCCTTTCAACACTTTGGAAGGGAACCTGTTTATCAAAAATGTTGCAATTAAAACACATTCTCCCCAATATTGAAGAGGAACCTTGGACTGGAAAAGTAATCCTCTTGTAATTTTCAGAAGGTGTCTATGTTTCCTCTTAACTATCCCATTTTGTTGAGGAGTAGCTACACAAGAGGTTTCATGAATAATCCCTTGTTCTTGAAAGAATCTAGATTCTTGTGTTCCCTTTCCCAATTCCCAAGCATTATATGATCTCACCCTCTTTATTTTCTTGTTAAACTGCCTTTCAACCATACAGAGAAAAGACTTTAAAACTGAAAAAGCATTGCTTTTGGTACTTAGCAAAAAGGTCCAAGTGGCCCTACTAAAATCATCAACTATGGTAAAAAAATAGTTGTAACCATTATATGCAGTAGTCCTAAAAGGACCCCAAGTATCTATGTGAATGAGGTCAAATGTAGATGTTGTTTTGATTTGGCTAATGGGAAAATGAAGCCGAGTTTGCGTTGCCTTAGCATAGATTTCACACACATCATCAAAATTTGAAGGGAAATGAAAAAAACTGAACTTTTTCATTACTGAAAAGAGCAGATGTCCTAATCTGACATGCCATTGAGTTACATCTGAAACAACATTAGCAAAAACTGGAACTGAAAGGAAACTTTACTAGGTATTAGACTGGAATCAATTCCTTTTGGAATGGAAATTACATTTTGACTAAATAGAATTCCAGACTCTGAACTTCTAGGCTGGAGTAGATATAATGCATCTCTTACTTCACCAAAAACTTGTCCCCTCCTCATTAAAGGGACCTGCAATAGACATTCACTAGAAGTAAGGTTGATGATGCATTTGACTTGAGTGCATAACTTATGAACATGCAACAAGTTATACTTGAAAGATGGAATATAGAGAACTCTTTCTAGAATCATATCAGGCTGAATGCAAACCTTTCCTATGTGTGTGACAAAAAGCTGAAAAAAATTAGGCAAACTTATATATAAAGGCACAGGTGAAGGTAACAGAGTTAGAAAAGAATCAGAATCAAAACACATATGTCCTGAGACACCTGAATCAATTATCCAAGTTTTAGTGTTAAAACAGCAAGACATGTCCCTGAGTATTTAAGAATAGTACTAGCAACAATATTAGCACTAATCTCTGAGGTTCCATTTCCTGTACTTCTAACTTGCACTTGTCTGATTATGTTGACCAGTTCAGAAACCTGTTCTTTGCTAAAAAATTGTGTCTGACTATTTGGCTTTCCTTCATTGTTGTCACCAGATTTTCCATCATCTGCTGATCTTCTACTACAATATTTGATTTTATTGCTCCTTGAAAATTTCCACCCTTGGTAAACTGGAATTCATCAGGGAATCCTATAAGTCTGTAGCAATCAGCTCTTACATGTCCTATCTTTGAGCAATGGCTGCAAATAACATTAGGATTAAACTTAGACTTTTTTGTCTTGGACTTATATTGTGTGTTTCTTGATTTTTGTTGAGAATTCCACCCTTTTTGCACTTGATTGTTTTTCTGTGAGAATTTGTTCTGTGTTCCTACCATGAAAGAAGCCCCACCAGTAGGATACTGTGAGCTCATATAGATTTCCCTTTGGCTCTCATCTTGTAGTAACAATGAGTAAGTTTGATCCATGCCAGGAATAAGACTAAGCATGAGAATGTTTCCTTTTCTTATGCATAAGCATCATTCAGCCCCATTAGGAATTGAATGACCCTTTGGCCTTTCATGAATTTAGCCATCTTCTTCTTACCATCACAGTTACATGAAAAAGTGCACCCTAAGTGTGAGTTAAGGGAGTCCAGTTCATTCCATAGCCTCTTAAGAGTAGTGAAATAACCTGATATACTGCTATTTTCCTGAATTGTTTTTGAAATTTCCTTCTGCAGATGGTATAGCTTTGCTCCACTTGACTGTCCAAACCTGTGTTCCAGGCTACTCCAAAGGTCCTTAGCAATTCTTGAGTAAATGACATTGTTACCTATCTCTTTGGTCAAAGAGTTGAGCAACCAAGAGGTGACCATGTCATTGCACCTACTCCACAATGAATAATCCTTGTTATCCATTGTTGGTTCAGCACAAGATCCATTTATGAAGCCAAGTTTGTTCGTGGCTGAGATTGCAATGAGTACAGATCTCTTCCATCCTGGGAATCCTCTTCCATCAAATGGTGAGCTCACCAAAGCCATTCCTGGAGTATCAGAAAAGTGCAAGTGATAAGGGTGATTGGAGTCATTGATTACTCCACTACTTGTGGATCCAAGAATAGAAATACCAGTTGCAGCTTCTGTATCAGACGTGATTCAATCCACAAATACAGATAGAGCTAAATTGAAAAATTGGTAGAGACCTGAGAAAATTAGTGAATGGATCAAGCTAAATCTTCTCTAATACCATGAAAGAAAAGACTGAGATTGTGAAAATTTTCTCCTTATCTTTTTATTCACAGTAGTATGCCCCTTATATACCAATCTATGTTGTAGATACAAAAGAATGTAAATAAATATTCCTATACACTTGTACTATTTCCTATTGGCTAATTGTGTAACTAACTAATAGAAATTATTCTTTACAATGTGTGTGCATGTGCTTATTTACGTGTGGAAGCTTCTAGGGTCCTTTCCTCATCTGAAATGAGAGGTATTAAATGAATGGCTAGGATTTAGCCTTCTCTTCTCAAACCAACATGCCATAACTGATCTTAAGGAATTTGCATCAAAGCTCCTGATGTTGACAGGTATCACTCCATAAATTAAAATTAGTATCTCGACAAAATTTCTCCAAACATAGACTCGAACTTTTCTTTGGGAACTCCGAAACCCTTCTCACTTCTTCTTCTCTCTTGTATGTTTACCTTCTTCATAATCCTTTGAATTAACATGGGGATTCTGATCTTCAATAGATTTCCAAGTTCAAGGCAATACGAGACTCGGCCGAAAAAGCTTAACTTCAGCGACCTCCGCCATTGCTATTATGTAAAGACTTGTTTATTCTCTATTGTTTTGTACATCTGGCCGGATTTGTGAGTTTTTTCGGCGTATTTGTTCGTCACTCCCGCGAACCCTTTTCTCTTTTTTGTTTCATCACCACTTCGGTGGAAGTTGCTCATTTGGTATATTGTATTTGATGCTGTTTTGGGGACTCCGATTTTGAGCTTTTGTACTAGTTCTGGTGGTGATGATTTCGGCCTTGTTTCATTTGGTATATTTTGATGTTGTTCTATATTATTGGGATATCCTCTACTGCTTGGTATTGCACTTCAGCAGTGGTTGCTCGACTACTTTAGTTGACTGTTAATTTGCTATTGGCATGATTTTATTGAACACAACATTGGCCAATTCTTTGGTTGCTGGTGTCAGATAAATACGATGTTAGACTCAGGCCGATGAGAATAATTTTTTGAGGCCACAGCGCCCCGTATAACCCTCAGATTGGACCTGAAATAACGAGGCGATGATGATAAACATCAAAAAAGAAAAAAGACGAGAACACGAACCAACAACCTATGGGAGGCAACACGGTTAGCCATTAGAATTGCTACTGAGGGGGTTTCCATTCTCATGTCTAGACGGATATCGAAAAATACTTATATCTGAGCCTCCTATATTATCTTTTAAACTATTTTCCAAAATAATTTACCAAAAATAATTTCCCAAAAATATTTTCAAATTATTTCCAAAAACAATTTCTCAAAAAATATCTTCCAACTATTTTCAAAACAATCTTTCAAAAATATTTTTCAAATAAAATCATTGCAAAAATAAACCAGTTTATTATTTACTTTATAATTTACTAATAATTTCACTTCTCTTGTCTTGCGAGGTACCATCACACAGAGTTACTTTCAGAAGACGACACTCGAAGATGAAAAAACAAATTCCCGTCAAGCTCCCCGCTTTGCACTTCCTATTCTAGGATGTATCTAAAAATCGTAAATATAATAAAATCGTAGATAGATGTTGTGCTTGCTTGCTTTGATATTATCTACTTGCTAAACGCTTAGGTGAATTGCATCTTGTTAATAATCGGACTAACTTGCAATATTGTGAGTTGAGTAATTCTTGAAGTTTGTATGAGATGTTGAATGCATTTTATAACATGGTTAATTAATTTAGAATCGGTGTAAACCTAACTAATTAAATTAATCATATACATAATAATTAAATATGTCATCTTCTTGTAAAAAATAAAAATAAATAACTTTGTTTTTGTCTTCAAATTATATGAATATCTTTTCGAACTACTTTATGTATAAAATCATTCTGTAATTGTCACATCTTAAGTAGGAAATTGTAATTGGACTATCATACTAATCTTTGATAAATTTAGGCCTTGTAATCATTCGGGTTTGGTCCACATAATTGTGTTCTAAGACCATGACTCAAAAGCGGTTTTTAGTATATATTGAATGATGACTGACTTTCTTTAGTGCAAATACTTCTTCATATTGATACAATATTTTTCTATGTCATAATCGTTTTTGACACTTTTTTCTTATATTACATTCATTCCTTAATCATCAAGATTAGTTCTTTCATTTAAATCGTTATATGCTAAGGTTGTTCAAAGGTTATTCTTTCCATCTTTTCCTAATCATGTGGAGTAAATATCCATTGTTACATTTAGATTTCCCCTTAAATGATTAACCTTTGCACATAAATTAAATTGCTTTCAAAGTTTATTCTTTAATTAATATTTGTTTAGTCAATTTGTAAATATTTCACTTATCACTGCACACTACCTTATACTCTCATTCTTTAACAACTTCTTGTACTTGTTCATTCATATTAAATGAAACTCTTTCATCTCCTGTTCATTAAACTAAAAGTGCAAGATATATTGTTCATGCATCTTTTAACCTTGTCTTACATTGTTTATCATCCTTTATAAAATTTTGTACTTTAATCAAATATATACATTGCTAGCTTCTCACTTAACCTATTCTTTAGAAATACCAATTGTACTCTTTATATCTTGTGCACAAATTTTAAAAATATAAGTCATTTCATACATTATTGCTATTTACTTTTTACCGCACATGTACACAAATATAAACATATTTCGTTACTCATTTGCCATAATTAACTATCCCTCAATTAATTTATCTTCATAATCCTCTTGTAAATATTAATCAACTCTCTTCTTACCCCATTTGTTACATAAAAACTATTCAAAGGTAATTCTTTTTTTTTTCACTCTTGATCAATCATTTTCTGTCACGACCCCAAATTTTCCTCCGTAGGATGTCATGATGGCACCTAGTCTCTAAGACTGGGTAAGCCTATCAAACATGCGGAATAACTGAAATAATGATTTCAAGTATGAAAACTTCAATAATTTATATAAAAATAAAATCTGCAACTCAACATGTACAACTCCCAAAACCCGGCGAATACGAAGTGATACTGATTAACTTTATACAATAGTGTCTAAATAAGGACAAGGAAGTAAAATAATCTAGGTGGAGGAGGACTCCGAGGCTTGCGGACGTTGGCAGGTATACCTTGAAGTCTCCACGAACGTCTCTACTCACTGACGCCTGGACTAGTAATAGGTGCCTAAATCTGCACAAAAAGATGTGCAGAAGTGTAATATGAGTACACCACAACGGTACTCAGTAAGTGCTAAGCCTAATCTTGGTAGAGTAGTGGCGAGGTAAGGTCATAGCCCTACTGGAATAAGTAAAATGTTGAACAAATATAAGGCAGTGTAATAATGACAGTAATGAAATTGAAACAATAAATAGCATATCAAGGTTAGCTACACGGAACTATAGCAATTAGTGCAATATGGGGAAAATAATTAATAATATGCTAAGGAACCAACAACCAAAAACAAGTACAAAAACAGAGAAATGCCAAGAAGAGTTACTACCGAGGTACTGTCTCGTAATCTCAAATCACAAGAATAAATCATCACAATACTTCCTTATATCATCGCGGGAGCTTTTACATTTGGTTTTAAAAATAATTTTCTTGAAATAGCATCCCGCGTTTTAGCCCACCTTATCACACCGCATGACTTCTAGTAGTTTCCCTACTAGCCACGCGTATCAAGCCCACCTCATCTCACCGTATGCATTTCAATCCCAAAACATCATACCACCGCATGCATATCAATCTCACAACATATCACAAATCGTACCTTAAGTGCCCAATACCACAACTTGCTAGAGAGATCAATTAATAACAGTATTTTCATGGTAAAGAGCCCATGGCCCAACCACAATATACACAAGAATCTCAACAATAACAACCGAAAATGAACAACTCAACAGAATGATATTTCACAGCTTAACACTTTGCCTCAATATGAATCATGGCCTAAATATATCCCAATACCAATTTCAACAACCAGATATTCCACAATTTAACAACTTCAAGTAAATTGTCCAACAATCAAATAATGAATGCGGAATAAAGAAAACAAGAACTTCAATTAAACATGTAGGGCAGTTAGCATGTAAGAGAATAAGACAAGTATACATGTGAAAATAGATTAGAAATGATGGCTACAACATGTTACGGTAACTCAACTACGGCATGAAAGGAATCTATATAGCTAAAATCAGTAATTTGCACATTTAGCCCATGTACACACTCGTCACCATGCGTACACGGCTTTCACATATTACAATTATCACAACCAATCACAAATCCTAAGGGGTAATTCCATCACACAAGGTTAGGCAAGTCACTTACCTTAAATCACACTAAATCAATCCACTAGTAGGCCATTTCCTCGATTATCCAACTCCGAATGGATCGAATATAGCCAAAACAACTTCATACTATAAATATAAACTATAGGAAGATAATTCAAATAATAAAGTTACGATTTTTGCAAAGAAATAAAAAGTCAACTCAAAATGTTAACCCGGGCCCACACCTCGGAACCCGACCAAATTTACAAAATCCGAACACCCATTCGATGACGAGTTTAACCATACAAGAATTACTCAAATCGCCTTTCAAATCCTCAAATTTTAGCCTAAAAAGTTTTTACCATTTCCCCCCAATTTTTCAACTCAAATCCTTAATTAGATGATGAAATTATCAATAGATGCATGTCAATTAACCAAAACCAATTTAGGAATTCTTACCCCGATAATCTCTCTGAAAATATCTCGAAAATTCGCCTCCCACTGAGTTCTCCAAGTCCAAAATATGAAATATGAAATAAACCTTCAACTTTGAAACTTAAATCTGCTGCCCAACGATTACTTCACTGCGAACGCAGAATGAGCCTCGCGTTCGCGATGCACAAAAATACACAGCTGCCTAAATCCTCTTCGCGAACGCGAGATTCCCCACACAAACGCGTTGAACACTTACCCCAAACCTACGCGAATGCGACACCTCAGAGGCGAACGCGAAGAACAACTTCTTACACCTTCGCGAATGCGGAGAACAATCTCTCCTGCCTCCAAAATACCCTTCGTGAACGCGATGAAGGAAACCAGAATCAGAAACTTCAGCAATCCTCAATGTTCCGAAATGCACCGAACATGGTCTGAATTACACCGAGGCCCCCGGGACCTCAACCAAACATACCAACATGTCATAAAACATCATACGAACACGCTCGAAGCGTCAAATCCCATCAAACAACAAGAGAATCACGAATCAAACATCGATTCAAGCCTAAGAAACTAATGAACTTCCGAATTCCAAAACTAATACTGATTCATTCTAAAACAACTCCGATTGACTTCACATTTCGCACGCAAGTCATAATTGGCATTACAGACCTATTCAAACTTTCGGAATCGGATTCCGACCCTTATATCAATAAAGTCAACTCCCAGTCAAACTTCCCAATCTTCCAAACCTTTAACTTTCCATCTTTCGTCAATTCTCGCCTAAACGACCTACGGACCTCCAAATCAACATCCGGACACGCTCCTAAGTCCAAAATCACCATATGAGGTTATTCCAACCGTCAAAACTCCATTCCAGAGTCGTCTAAATAAAAGTCAAACTACGATCAACTCTTTCAATTTAATGCTCCAACATAGGGACTATAGGTCCCATTTCACTCTGAAACTCACCCGAAACCAAAACCGAACACCCCGGCAAGTCAGATAATCACAATGTAGCATAAAGGAGGTAATAAATAGGGGATCGGGGCTAAAACACTCAAAACGACCGGCTGGGTCGTTACATCCTCCCTTCTTAAAATAAATGTTTGTCCTCGACGTGTATAGAGACATACCTGAAGTGGTGAAAAGATGAGGATAACAGCTATGCATATCATGCCCGGTCTCCCAATTCGCCTCCTCGACTGGCTAGCCCCTTCACTAAACCTTCACTGAAGCAATGTTCTTGGACCTCAACTTTCGAACCTACCTGTCCAAAATGGCCACCGGCTCCTCAGCATAAGACAAATCCTTATCCAACTAAACTGAGCTGAAATCCAACACATGAGACGGATCACCGTGATACAGGAGCATTGAACTTTTGAATACTGGATGAACTGCCGCCAGACTAAGTGGCAGTGCAAGCTTGTAGGCCACCTCTCCAATCCTCTCAAGAATCTCAAAAGTTTGATATACCTTGGGCTCTACTTGCACTTCTTCCCCAACCTCTGAACACCCGCGAAACCCGGAGCAAGACCCGCTCCCCAACCATGAATGCAACATCGCGAACCTTCCGATCCGCATAACTCTTCTATCTAGATTGGGCTGTATGAAGTCGATCTTGAATCAATTTAACCTTTTCCAAAGCATCCTGAACCAAGTCTCTACCTAATAGCCTAGCCTCAGCCGGCTCGAACCAAACCACCAGAGCCCGACACCGCTTCCCATACAAAGCTTCATACGGAAGCCATCTGAATGCTTGACTGGTAGCTGTTGTTGTAGGCAAACACCGCAAGCGACAAGAACTGATTCCAAGAACCCCCAAACTCCATCACACACGTACGGAGCATATCCTCCAATATCAGAATAGTGCGCTCGGACTGTCCGTCCGTCTGAGGGTGAACTGCTGTACTCAACTCAGCCTGCGTGCCCAACTCATGCTATACGGCCCTCCAAAATCGCGATGTAAACTGCGTACCCCGGTCAGAGATGATGGATACCGGCACGCCATAAAGTTTGACAATCTCGTGAATATAAACCTGAGCCACCTGCTCTAAAGAATAAGTAGTCACCATTAGAATGAAATGAGCCGACTTGGTCAACCTATCCATAATCACCCAAACTGCATCGAACTTCCTTTGAGTCCGTGGGAGCCCAACAACAAAATCCATAGTGACCTGCTCCCATTTCCACTCTAGAATCTCTAGCCTCTGAAGCAATCCACCTGGCCGCCGATGCTCATACTTCACCTGCTGGCAGTTTAGGCACCGAGCTACATACTCCTCTATGTCCTTCTTCATTCTCCTCCACCAATACTACTACCTCAAGTCCTGATACATCTTAGCGGCACCCGAATGAGTGGTGTGCCGTGAACTGTGAGCCTCCTGAAGAATCTGCTCACGCAAACCATCTACATTGGACACACATAGCCTGCCCTGCATCTATAACACACCGTCATCCCCAATAGTCACCGCCTTAGCATCGCCATGCTGAACAGTGTCCTTGAGGACAAGCAAATAGGGTTCGTCATACTGATGCTCTCTGATACGATCATTTAAAAAAGACCGAGAAGCCACACAAGCCAAAACTCGAATCGGCTCCGAAACATCCAATCTAACAAACTAGTTGGCCAAGGCCTGGACATCCAATAGTATTGGCCTCTCCACTGCCGGTAGATATGTTAAATAGCCCAAGCTCTTCGCCTTGCGACTCAAGGCATCGGCCACCGTATTGGCCTTTCCCGGATGATATAGAATGGTGATATCATAGTCCATAAGCAACTCTAACCACCTCCGCTGCCGCAAGTAAGATCCTTCTATTTGAACAGATGTTGTAGACTCTGGGGGTTGGTATAGACCTCACAAGGGACACCATACAAATAGTGCCGCCAAATATTCAAGACATGAACAATAGTTACTAACTCGATGTCGTGGACATGATAGTTCTTCTCGTGCACCTTCAGCTGTCTAGACGTGTAGGCAATCACCCTACTGTCTTGCATCAACACCATGCCGAGACCAATACACGAGGCATCACAGTACATAGTATAAGACCCCGAACCCTTAGGCAACAGCAACACTAGGGTTGTAGTCAAAGCGGTCTTGAGCTTTTGAAAGCTCCCCTCACACTCCTTGGTCCACCTGAATAGAGAACCCTTCTGGGTCAATCTAGTCATAAGAGCAGCAATAGATGAGAAATCCTCTACGAATCGATGGTAATACCCTGCCAAACTAAGAAAACTCCGAATCACAGTAGCTGAAGACGGTATAGGCCAACTCTGCACTGCTTCAATCTTCTTCAGATGTACCTTGATCCCCTCACTGGACACTACATGACCTAAAAATGCTACCGAATCAAGCCATAGTTCACATTTTGAAAATTTTGCATACAAATTCTTTTCTCTCAAGGTCTGAAGCACGGTCCTCAGGTGCTGCTTATGATCCTCTCGGCTCCGGGAGTCCACCAAGATGTCGTCAATAAATACAATGACGAATGGGTCAAAATAGAGTTGGAATACACTGTTCATCTAATGCATGAATGTTGCTGGGACGTTGGTCAGCCTAAATGACATCACAAGAAACTCGTAATGACCATACACTACTACAAAATAGACTTTTAATGGAATTAATTAGTGGCAATAGAATAATGGCCACTAAATAAATTTATAAACGAAAAGTTAGTGGCAAATAAGCATCAGCCGTTATTAAGTACATTTTTACTGGCAACAAAAGGGAATAGCCATAATAAAAAGTACTCTAGTATTATTTTTATCCTTCCCTCCAAACTTTTAGACTAAAATAACATATTCCCTCCAGTTCCTTCCGCCTATGTTGGGGAATTTAGGAAAATATTTTAGAAATATACAAATCTCTCATCCCCTGTAATTCTCATCATTGTTTCCCTACTGCCAAACATCCGTCTCATCGCAGCGTCACCATCCCCAGGTACTATATTTTAAAAAATATCTTTATATTACTTCTCCATCTCTTCTCTGTCTTTTCTTTGCTCCAAAATATCTTTGTAGATTTGGATGGGAGATAGGTGTAGAATTGTTCTATTTTGTTGTTAGAACGTGCAGTGTTTTTGGATTTTTATACCCATTGGCAAAACTTAAATTGAAATCAAAGTTATACAATTTATGGGTAAACGCCAGTTTGAAGAATTTGGCTAAACTTATCCTTTCCCTGCCCCATTTTCTGGTACGCTACCGGAAGTGATTAGGAAGAGACTTTTGTTCCTTTTATTTGGCAAATATTTTATTGTCAAAGAGTGTTTTAATCATATTGCATATCGTGATTAGAAATGTGTGTTTTCATTAAGCCTTCATCCTTGTAGGTTTTGATTGGAGTTTACACAATAATGAAAATGGCATCTTTTACAAATAAATAATTTCTCACCTTGTTTTTAAATTAAGTTCCTAGTACTAGAATCTGAATTGGTTATAGTTTTATAAAATTTAAATTTCCTATTTAAGTTAGTGATATGTGATAAGCAGAAAATAATAGACCAAATTTGATTTTCCTTTCCATGGCACTCTCAGCAACTTTCTTGAAGGGACAGTGATTGTGGTTTGAAATTACTAGGCTTGTCTATATTATTTTTTCATGGTATACAATGAGCCTCTCAAATTATAAGTTCATGTCTTCTTAGACTTTTCATTTGGGAAGGAGTCTACTGTCGTTTGATAATCTTTGTCTAAAAAATATGATAATTTGGTCTTTGCTATTTTTCAATATCAGTGCATACATAAAGTAATTTGAGCAGGACATATGTTACATGAATTTTCTTCAAGTTAGTTATATAGAATCTGATTCTCTTTAATTTGCAAAAGCTTATAACTCTCAGGAAGTTACTCGAAACACACTTGAATGTTTAATGACTCTTGTTAAGGATGTCTTATTCTTTCAGGGATGTTGTATATGTAATTATTATCTTTTTGTGTGCAATTATATAACTAATTATTAGACTTTGTATTCTTTATTGCTCTTTATGATATTACAGTTGCTAAGACATTTGGATAAATTTATCTCGTCTTTTTGTATGCTTCTTTTCCTAATTTATCTTGGAAATTTTGCTTTGTCTATTTGTAATTGCAGAAGAGAAAAAAATTCAATAGTTATGGACAATCATATGAATAGAAAATGGATAAGTTGGTGATAGAGTTAGTATAGAATATTTGGATGGTTTAGAGAATTTTCTAAACCATGCTTTTCATGACAAATATGATGGAGAAACAATTCCATGCCCCTGTACGGAACGTGTGCTATACTATGAAGTAAATCGAGCGACGGCATATGATCATCTTCTGATTAATGGTATTATACCATCATATGATACTTGGTTTGTCATGGGGAGTCTCTCAGTGTATCAAATTGTCACGACACCAAATTTCCTCCGTAGAATGTCGTGACGGTACCTAGTCTCTAAGACTAGGTAAGCCTAACAACATATGGAAACATTAAATAAAAGCTTAAAATTTCAAAACTCCAACAACTTCATAAATAAAATATATAAACTCAATAAGTACACCTCCACAAAACCTGGTGAGATATTAGTCACAAGCTCTAAATACAACGCTGAACAATCCTATACATCACTGTCCATAAAAGTGAAATGAAATAAAGAAGAACAGGATATAAGGGGTCTCCTAGGCCTGCGGATGCGGGCAGGTGTACCTTGAAGTCTCCAAATGTAACTCAGCGCACTAGTGCCGGGACTGGTAAGATGTACCTGGATCTGCACAAAAGCATGTGCAAAAGCATAGTATGAGTTCACCACAAGGGAACCCAGTAAGTGCCAAGCCTAACTTCGGTAGAGTAGTGACTAAGTCAGGTCAAGGCCTACTAGAGATAATAAGAAACAAGATTGTAACGACCCGACCGATCAATTTTAGCATTTGCACTTTGCTTGGTAGTTTGAGGGCATGAGTTGCTCCGTATGAAGTATTGTGACTTGTGCGAATCATCGATTTTGATTTTTAGGTTATTCGAAAGTGATTTGGAAGAATGAATTTCATGTTTGAAGCTTTAAGTTGGAAGAGTTGACCAAGTTTGACTTTTGTGTATTTGACCCCGGAACGGAGTTTTAATGGTTCTTTTAGGTTCGGATGGTGATATTGGACTTGGCCGTACGCCCAAATTTGCATTTGGATATTTGTCACGACCCAAAATCCCAACCATGATCGTGATGGCGCCTCTCATGAAGACAAGGCCAGCCAATTCAACTAAACTTCATTCAAACAGTTAAACAATACAAAAATAATATAAGTACGATTTAATAATAGCAATTTGCGACAAAATACAGTGAACCATCCCGACTACAGCCCGAACCGGGGTGTCACAAAGTCGTGAGCAACTATTGAAAATCCTAATAATAAGATTACTAATACAATATCTTGGCACAATAGTTCGAAGATACTGGAAATAACAAGATAAAAGAGATACGGGGTTGCGGACGCCAACAACTACCTCGTAGTCTTTGAA
>MCJB01044053.1:0-19135 GCA_002018475.1 Nicotiana obtusifolia | reverse complement strand
ATAAAGTAAAAGAAAATATCATGACTGGCCAAGTCATATCTCGTGACGGCGTGTCACCTGTTCCCATGGGTACCCGGCGCTTACTGTGGGGGGTGCAGTAGCGCAATATCTCGTGACGGCGTGTCACCCGATCCATTCACATCACATCTCGTGGCGGCGTGCCACCCGATCCCATTAAAATCATTTAAAATAATCATTTGAATTTCAAAACTGAATTTAAGAAATGAATCGAATCAGTTAGAAGACAGTGATAAATTACCCCTGAAGGGTTCACATAACCGGCACGAAGCCCAAATAATACCCCTGAAGGGTTCACATGACCGGCAAGAAGCCCGAATATGGCAATCAGCCCAAATAGTGATGATAACACGTACGTTTCAATCAAATATATAGTAAAATCATCAATCGGGACGGACCAAGTCACAATCCCCGGTAGTAAACGACCCCACACTCATCATCGAGCGCGTGCCTCACCTCCATATAGCACTATGATGTGCCATCTGGGGTTTCAAACCCTCAGAACATCATTTAAGATCATTACTCACCTCAAACCGGCTAAATCCTTAGCCCACGACGCCTTTGCCCTTCAAATTTTCCTTCACGTGCGTCGAATCTATCCAAATTCAGAACAAATACGTCACAATATGTTGAGGGAACAAAGCCCAAGCGAAAACAATCAAAAATACCAAGAAATCTCGAAATTAGCAAAACCCGAACCCCGGGGCCACTTCTCGAAGTTCAAAAATTTTCACATCAACGGGTTTCTTATCTCCCAATGAGTTCACCCATACAAAAATTATCAAATTCTGACTCGGATTGACTTTCATATCTTAAATTTTCGTTCTTGGAAGATTTGAAAAAAAAATCTGATTTTTCTTCCATAGATTCATGGATTAATGGTGTAAATGAGCATGGAATCATGATATATGAAAGATTTATGATAAAGAACACTTACCTCCTTCAAATTTGTGGAAAACCTTCTAAAAATCGCCCAAACCGAGCTCCCCCAACTCTATTTTGTCAAATGGCCAAAACCCCCGTTTTTATAAAGTTTTCTGCCTCGGGCGCCACAAGTGGCGTCGGGCGCTGCCTGTGGCGCTGGTTCAGCAGTCACAGATTCCCTGACACAAAAATAGGCATAACTTTCTCATACGATGTCCGAATCGGACGATTCTTTTTGCTATGACTCCGAAATTTTTATACGGATCTAATGCTTCATTAAAACTGAATTTGGAGTCCATTTGCATAATATTATACCATTTATTCTTGAAGAAACGACATCGAAACATTCTTGAAATGCCCAAGTTAAACTCCATCAACCATCCAAAATCCATTCGAGGCCCTCGGGACTTCAACCAAATATATCAACAAATCTTAAAACATCATATGGACTTAGTCGAGGCCTCAAATCACATCAAACAACGCTAAATACACGAATCCTACCTCAATTCAAGCCTAATGAAACTAACAACTTCCAACTTCTACATTCGATGCCGAAACCTATCAAATCGAATCCGATTGACCTCAAATTTTGCACACAAGTCATAAATAACATAACGAAGCTATGAACTTTTTCAAAACTTGATTCCGACCCCGATATCAAAAAGTCAACTTCTCGGTCAAATTTTCCAAAAATCTTCTATTTTCCAACATTCGCCAAAATGCGTTGAATTGTCCTACGGACTTCCAATTTCAAATCCGGACATACGCCTAAGTCCGAAATCACCATACGAAGCTATAGCAACTCTCGGAATTCCATTCCGACCCTCGGATCAAAATCTCGCCTAACAACCGGAAATTACCAAAATACAACTCCACCAATTCAAGCTTAATTCTACACCGGACCTCCAAAACCAATTCCGATCACACTCCTAAGTCATAAATCACCTCCCGAAGCTAACCGAACCATCGGAACTCACATCCAAGCACTCTAACTCATAAGTCAACATCTGGTTGACTTTTCCAACTTAAACCTTCTTAAAAGAGACTAAGTGTCTCATTTCTTGCCAAACTCACTCCTAACGCAAACTACTCAACTCGATCACATAAAACATGGATAACAAAGCATAATGAGACGGAAAAAATGGAGAAAACGGAGCGGTAACTCACAAGACGACTAGTTGAGTCGTTACAATATTCAAGAAGAATTCGGCGCTAATTGGGGAAAGTTAAAAATTTGAAGGTTTGAAAAGTTCATAAATTTGATCGAGAGTTGACTTTGAGGATATCGGATTCAAATTGTGGTTTCGGGAGTTTGAATAGATTTGCTATGTCATTTGGGGCGTGTGTGCAAAATTTGAGCTCATTCCGAGTTGATTTGATATGTTTCGGCGCGAATTTTGGAAGTTGAAAGTTCTAAGTTCGTTTAAGCTCGAATTGAGGTACGATCCGTTGTTTCAATATTTTTATGTGTTATTTGAGGCCTCAAGTAAGTCCTTAATATGTTATGGGACTTGTTGGTATATTCGGACAGGATCCAGGGTGGCTCGTGTGTGTTTCGGACGTAGTTCGGATCCTTTCAAATGGCCGCGATCACGAAAGGTGTTTTGGTATGCTGTGGAATTTTCTCTACGCGTTCGCATGAGTACGAATGTGTTTTAGTAGGGAGGTGCTGGTATTCATCGCGTTCGTAACTGCATCTATGCGTTCGCGTAGTGTTATGGGCTGAGCTGGTCAGGAGGTAGGTTGCCTCTTCGAGTTCCCGATGTTGTTCCCGCAATCGCGTAGTTTTGTGAGCTTTGTGTATCGCGTTCGCGAGTCTATTGCTGCGATCGCATAGAGTAATTCAGGGGCAGCGTATTTTTCTTCTTCGCGATCGCGAGGGGATTTCCTCGATCGCGATTCATTAATTCGCCCAGTGATTATAAAGTACTCTATTTCAGAGGTGTTGTCCATTTTTGCATATTTGGAGCTATGGAGCTCAGATTGAAGCGATTATTTAGGCGATTTTCACCATATGGATTGGGGTAAGTGTTCTCTACTCGATTTTGTTTATATTTCATGAATATATCTTCATTTTTAGCATTCGGTTGATGATTTCAAAAGAAAAAGATGGGGGTTTTTGACTAATGTTTCATAGAGCGAATTCTTGAGTTTTGAATATCGATTCGGAGTCGGATTTGAGTGAAACTAGTATGGCTGGACTCGTAATTGAATGAGTTGTCGGATTTTGTGAGTTTTCTGGGGTTCCGAGGTGCGGGCCCGAGTTTGACTTTTTTTTTTACTTTGAGTAAATGTATAAAGAATCGACCTTTATCGATTGTGTTTGCTTCCTATGTTATTATTTGATGATTTTGAGTTGCTTTTTGCTAGTTTCGAGCCGTTCGGAGGATGATTTGAGTGGGATGGCGCTTCTAGTGTATCGATTTAGCTTGTTTGAGGTAAGTGTCTTTCCTAACTTTGTTGAGGAAATTTTTCCTACTAATTGACATTATTTGCTACATACAGGGGGTGATACATATATGAGGTGACGAGCTTATATGCATGTGCCAAGGTTAATCATACTCGGGGGTAAATTATACTATAAGTTGCCCTTGTAAAATTACGTGACCTTCTAGCTTCATGTCGTACTTGACTTCTAGATTTCTAAGAATATGGAATTAAATGTTAGAAACCAAGATTGAGTTTATTATAACTTGATTAAAATTTGACGGAATGTAGAGTAACATTGATGTGTCTAATTCGGTCATCATTATGCTTAATCACTAATACATTGCCACGACCTTTATTATTGAGATATTAGATTCTATACTTGAGTTGTAGATCATTCGGAAAATTGTTGAAACACTTGAACAATAAGGTTCTTGAGGGTGTATTGAACTATTGTTGGCTTGAAAGTTGTGATTGAGGTTCATTTGGAATATTTGTTTAACCACTCTCCTTGAAGTTATTTATGCGTCCTACCTTGCTTGTCATTGATATACTTATGCTTGGTGAGGAAGAGTGTAAATCACGAAGGGTGGTGCCATGCCATTGCATATATATATTATCATGTGAGGGAGAGTGTAAAGCATGAAGGGTAATGCCGGGAGAGTGTAAAGCACGAAGGGTAATGCCGTGCCATGTCATATATTTTATCATGTGAAGAAAAGTGTAAAGCACGAAGGGTGATGCCGTGCCATTTCTTTTGAGAGTAAACACACGAAGGGTGATGCCGCACTATTTCATTTATATTATCCGTGCCATTTCATTTATATTACCATGCTTTTATATTATCATGAGTTTAGGCACGAAGGATGTTTCCGTGCAGGCGAGGATGAGGGACATGCTTTACATATGATATCTTTTTCTTGTGTATACATTCATGCCTTTACCTTGAGTTGTTACTGTTGCACCTATGTTATCTACGTGACTTGTCGTTGTTATTCTGTCTTTGTCCTCTATCTCGGTTGTTGTTGTGTTCTCCACGCCTTATATCTGTTTAACTTGCAAAGCTTATACCTTCCTGCCTGCTGTTATATCTACATCCATATCGTATCCATTTTTGTTGCACTTTAGTATAAGCCTTCTACCATGTTAGCCATTCATGCCTCTACTTGTTAGCTTATAAAGATCATGCTTTTTCCTCTTATTTGTTATATCTACATCTATGCCTTCTACCATGCTAGTTAAGTGAAATTATGTTATTCTTTCCTAATTGATATTATCACTTCTATGCCTCCTTCTTATTCTATTACTGTTGTCCATATGAATTGCCTTGTTCATCATTGCTACTTGTGTATTTCCTACTTTGTCATATCTGTTATCGGCATTTCTTTCACCTGATTGGTACTGTTATATGTATATTTGGTGAGGATGAGATAAATGCACGAAGGGTGTTGCCGTGCCATTTTATTTGGTGTCTTGATTATATTTCTCACGCTGTGAAAGTTATGGATTTATTACCGTGATTTGGTGGTTATCGCTCTAAGATTGGTCGTGATATTGAGGAATATTAATCGTGGATCTTCTAAAAATCATCTACTGCTTCGCATATTTGTTTCCTTGTACTCTATTCTGTTATGTTCTGGTAACGTTCTATTACTAGTCTTCTGCACAGGTTATATCAGTGAGTATCTTTTAATAAAAAGCCTGATCACTACTTCACTGAGGTTAGTCAAGATGCTCACTGAGTACATTGGGTCGGTTGTACTCATACTACACATCTGCGCCTTGCGTGTAGATTTTGGAGCGGAGCTACGGGTGATGACCGGGGCTGACTCTGAAACTGTTCGTGCCTTCCGAATGTGGCTACCACTTGTCCCTGGTAGTTCTAGAGTTGAATGCTGTTTAAGTACATTTCAAACAGAAGTTGTATTTATTTCATATCTGTTTTTTCAATAATCTAGCCTTTGTAGCTCATGTCTTGTACTACTAGTCCTTGGGTTATGGTTTGGAATCTAGATATATCATTTGTTGGTCACTTTTACCTTATTAGAATTGTGTTAACTATTAATTGGCTTACCTAACAGGTTGGGTTAGATGCCATCATGACTAGTGGATTTTGTGTCGTGACAAAGATGAAAGATATAATGATATAATGATAATGAAAAAGGAAATGAAACAAATAAGGAATTTACGGAAAAGTAACAACACAGAACCAAGACCGTTAATACAACACGGAGGGAAACAAGGATTTACAAGTTAAGGAAACAAACAACCAAGGCCAATACATCAATTAAAGAAAGATCAACAAGGGCCATTACCGAGGTACCGCCTCGTAGTCCTGAATTATAAAAGTAACACACAATCTGTTCCTTATACCATCGAGGGAGCCATTACATTTAGTTTTGAAAATCATTTCCCGAAATAGAACCCCGCATTTTAGCTCACCTTATCACACTGCATGGCTTCTAGTAGTTCCCTACTAGCCACATGTATCAAGCCCACCTTATCTCACCGCATGCGTTTCAACACCCAGACCTTATACCACCGGATGCGTATCAATAGAAACCTCGTGCAAACCTCAAGCGACCAATATCACACTTGCTAAAAAAGCCAACAATAACAATATTTCACAATAAGGAGCCCACGGCTCAACCACAATGTACAAAAAGTCTCAAACAATAGCAACCGGAGAGTAACTCAATAAATGATATTTCACAACTTACACTTTTCCTCAATAGAAACCATAGCCTTTTCAACTCAATACCAAACTCAACAACAAGATATTCCAAGAATAGCAAATTTTAAGTAAAGAATCCCACAGTTAAATAATGGATACAGAATTAAGAAAAAAACAAGTAATTTAACTAAACATGTGGGATAAGTTGCAAATAGGAGATAAGACAAATAGACATGTGAAATTAGACTAAGTACAGTGACTACAACATGTTAAATAACTCAATTAAAGCATGAAAAGAAACTACATAGCTAAAAATAAAAAATTTCACATTTAGCCCGTGAACGCACTCGTCATCTTGCATACATGACTATCACATAACACAATTATCACCACAATATCAAATACTAAGGAGATTTTTCTCCACACAAGGTTAGACAAGTCACTTACCTCAAACCACACTAAATCAATTAGCTAGAAGGCCTTTCCTTAGATTTTCCAAATCCGAACACTCGAATCTAGCCAAAACAATTTCATACCATAAATCTTTATAGGAAACTAATTTAAACAATGAAATTACGATCTCTTTGCAAAGAATTGAAAATCGACCCAAAAAGTCACCTTGGGCCCACGTCTAGAAATATGATGAAAGTTACAAAATCCGGACATTCATTCAACCACGAGTCCAACCATACCAAAATTACTCAAATCCGATATCAAAATCTCGCTCAAATACCCAAAATTCTGCCTAAAAAGTTTTTTCCATTTTCCCAAATTTTCAACCCAAATCACTAATTAAAAGATGAAATCAAGGATATATTCATGTAGTTTAACCAAATCCGAGTTAGAAACACTTACCCCAATCAATTCCTTGAAAACCTCACAAACAATCGCCATAAACCGAGCTCTCTAGGTCCACAAATGAAAATAAGATGAAACCCTCGTTTATATAGTACCACATCTGATCTCCCAAAGTGCTGATCGCACATTTTTTGTTTAGTCAGCACTTCCTAGTTCTGCGGCCGTGATCTAAATTGTGCGGCCACACTTCAACAACAACTGCACTACCTGGTTTCAGTAAATTGATCATAACTTTTTGTAGAAACTAGACTCAAAGGGCTACAACTTTTATTTTTGGAGCATCTCCAAATTCCATATAGATTAAAAGATATAAGTTTCCGAAGTCAGACCATCAAACCTGCGGATTTTCCCTTGCGGTCTGCACATTTTCCACTGCCTCCGCACTCAGGGAGTTTGCGGCCGCACATGAGGCTTTGCCTTCGCACTCCAAAATGTGCCCTCCGCACTTCAACTGCTCCATAACAATCATCAAAGTGCCAAAAATGCCCAAACGATATGAACTTAGACGAGCCCTTAAATCACACCAAAAACGCGAATCACAATCCAAATTCAACTCCGATTGACACCAAATTTTGCACATAAGTCATAAATGATATTACAGACCTTTTCCAACTTTTGGAATCGAGATCCGACCCCTAAGTCAATAAAGTCAACCGCTGGTCAAACTTTTCAAAAATCTTCCATTTCCAACTTTCGCCAAATCGTGCCGAACGACTTACGGACCTCCAAATCAGCATCCGGACACGCTCCTAATACCAAAATCACCATGCAGAGCTATTGGAACCATCAAAACTCCATTCCGGAGTCATCTTCACACAAGTCAAACTACGGTGAACTCCTACGACCTAATTCCCACTTAGGGACTATGTGCCCCATATCACTCCGAAGCTCTCCCGAACCCGACACCAAGCACCCCGGCAAGTCACGTAACCACAATATAACATAGAGGGAGCATAAATTAGGGGATCGGGGCTAAAATACTCAAAATCGGCCGGGTCATTACATCCTTTCCCTCTTAAAACAAACATTCGTCCTCGAACGAGTATAGAGACGTACCTGAAGTGGTGAAGAATGAGGATTACGGCTACACATATCATGCTCGGTCTCCCTAGTCGCCTCCTATACTGGCTGACCCCTCCACTGAACCTTCACTGAAGCAATGTTCTGCGACCTCAACTTTCGAACCTGCTTGTCCAAAATAGCCAGCGGCTCCTCAACATAAGATAAATCCTTGTCCAGCTGGACTGAGCTGAAATCCAACACATGAGACGGATCGTCGTGATACTTCTGGAGAATAGAAACATGGAATACTAGATGAACTACAACTAGACTGGGTGGTAGTGTAAGTCTATAAGCCACCTCTCTAACCCTCTCAAGAATCTTAAAAGGTCTGATATACTTAGGGCTCAGCTTTCCCTTCTTCCCGAACCTCATAACACCCTTCATAGGCGAAACCCGGTGCAAGTCCTGCTCCCCAACAATGAATGCAACGTCGCGAACCTTCCGTTCTGCATAAATCTTCTGTCTGGACTGGGCTGTACGAAGTCAATCTTGAACCAATTTAACCTTTTCCAAAGCATCCTAAACCAAGTCTATACCCAATAGCCTAGCCACACCCGGCTCGAACAAACCTGCTGGAGACCAACATCGCCTACCATACAAAGCCTCATACGTGGCCATCAGGATGCTCGACTGGTAACTGTTGTTGTAGGCAAACTCCGCAAGCGGCAAGAACCGATCTTAAGAACCCCCAAACTCCATCATACACACACGAAGCATATCCTCCAATATCTTAGGGTGAAATGTCTGTACTCAGCTTCACCTGCGTGCCTAACTCATGCTGAACGGCCCTTAAGAACTGCGATATAAACTGCATACACCGGTCAAAGATGATAGATATTTTCACGCCATGGAGCCTGACAATCTCACGAATATAAACCCGAGCCAACTACTCTGAAGAATAAGTAGTCACCATCGGAATGAAATGAGCTGACTTGGTCAACCTATCCACAATCACCCAAACTGCATCGAACTTCCTCTGAGTCAGTGCGAGCCCAACTATAAAATCCATATTAATCCACTCTGGGATCTCTAACCTCTGAAGCAATCCACTATACCACTGATGCTCATACTTCACCTGCTGACAGTTTAGGCACCGAGCTACATATTCCACTACGTCCTTCTTCATCCACCTCCTGGAGAATCAATTTACGCAAGCCATCTACATTGGGTACACATAGCCTGCATCCGTAATACACATTTATCCCCAATAGTGACCTCCTTGGCATCACCGTGCTGAACCGTGTCCTTGAGGACAAGCAGATATGGGCCGTCACACTGACGCTCTCTAATAAGATCATAAAGAGAAGACTGAGAAACCACACCAGCCAAAACTCGGCTCGCCTCAGATGCATCCAATCTAACAAACTAGTTGGCCAAGGCCTGAACATCCAAGGCTAATGGCCTCTCTACTACCGGTAGATATGCTAAACTGCCCAAGCTCTGTGCCTTGCGACTCAAGGCATCGGCCACCATATTGGCCTTCCCGGGTTGATATCAAATGGTGATATCATAGTCCTTAAGCAACTCTAACCACCTCCCGTTGCTGCAAGTTAAGATTCTTCTGCTTGAACAAATGCTGTAGACTCCGGTGGTCGGTGTAGACTTCACAAGGGATACCATACAAATAGTGTTGCCAGATCTTCAACGCATGAACAATAGCTGCTAAATCGAGGTCGTGGACATGATAGTTCTTCTCATGAACCTTCAGTTGTCTAGACGCGTAGGCAATTCGTCCTGCATCAACACCGTTCCAAGACCAATACGCGATGTATCACAGTACACAGTATAAGACCCCGAACCCGAAGGCAACACTAACACTGGGGCTGTAGTTAAAGCTGTGTTGAGCTTTTGAAAGCTCTCCTCACTCTCCTCAGTCCACCTGAACGGAGCACCCTTCTGGGTCAATCTGGTCATAGGCGCTGCAATAGATGTGAAACCCTCTACAAATCGACGGTAATACCCCGCCAAACCGAGAAAACTCCGGATCTTCGTAGCTGAAGACGGTCTGGGCCAACTCTGCACTGCTTCAATCTTCTTAGGATCTACCTTGGTCCCCTCACTCGACACTACATGACCCAAAAATGCCACCTAATCAAGCCAAATTTACACTTTGAAATTTTTGCATATAACTTCTTTTCTCTCAAAGTCTGGAGCACAGTCCTCAGGTGCTGCTCATGATCCTCCCAGCTCAGGGGCTACACCCAAATGTTGTCAACAAACACAATGATGAATGAGTCAAGATAGGGTCGGGATACACTGTTCATCAAGTGCATGAATGCTGCTGGGGCGTTGGTCAGTCCAAAAGACATCACAAGGAACTCGTAATGATCATACGGAGTCCTGAAGGCAGTCTTTGGGATATCTGGCTACCGAATCTTCAACTGATGATAACCTGAATGCAAGTAAATATTGGAGAACATTCTAGCACCCTGTAGCTGATCAAATAGGTCAGCAATGTGTGGTAATGGATACCTGTTCTTCACTGTAACCTTGTTCAACTGGCGATAATCAATACACATGCGCATAGAACCATCCTTCTTCTTTACAAACCAGACCGGAGCAACCCAAGGTGATACGCTGGGTTGAATGAAACCCTTATCAAGGAACTCCTACAACTACTCCTTTAACTCCTTCAACTCCGGTGGGGCCATACAATATGGAGGAATAGAAATGGGCTGAGTTCCCGGTAACAAATCAATACCAAAGTCGATATCCTTGTCGAGCGACATTGCCCGGATGATCCGCCAGGAATACATCTGGATAATGCCTCACTAGCGGAACTGACACGACAGTAGGAGTATCAATACTGACCTTTCTCACATATGATAGATACGCATCATACCCCTTCACAACTATCCGCTGAGCCTTTAAGAATGAGATAACCCTGCTAGGAACATAGTCTAAAGTACCTCTCCACTCTAACCGTTGAAGACCTAGCATAGACAATGTCACCGTCTTGGCGTGATAATCAAGAATAGCATGATAGGGAGACAAACAGTCCATGCCCAAGATAATATCAAAATCTAGCATAAGCAACAATAAGTCAACTCTTGTCACAAAGCCACTAAGAACAACCAAACATGACCAATATACACGGTCAACAATGAGGGAATCTCCCACAGGTGTGGACACATAGATGGGAGAACTCAAGGAATCACGAGATACACCCAAATATGGAACAAAGTAAGATGACACATAGGAATAAGTGGATCATGGATCAAATAATACTGATACATCTTTATGACAGACCGGAACAATATCTGTGATGACTGAGTCGGATGCAACTGCCTTCGTCCTAGCAAGAAGAGCATAATATCTGGCCTGGCCTCCCCCTCTAGGGAGACCCCTACTTGCCCCACCTCCACCTCTAGCTGGCTGTGAAGGTGGAGTGGCAACTGTTACGACAACCATGGACTTAGAAGCCTGAACACCCGCTGGAATATGCGGAGCATGAGTAGTTGGTGGACATGCACCCCTCCTGAGTCTGGGGCAATCCCTCACCATATGAAAAGTGCCACCATACTCAAAATAAGCTCTCATAGGACGTGACTACTATGGCTAGCTCGGGCCTGATCGGCTAGACTGACCACTAAAAGCACCCCGTGCAAGAGGTGCACTAGACAATAGTGGTGCATAATGGGGAGCCTTAGGCCTAAGAGTGGCCGGAATACCGTTAGAGGCTGGAAGTGCTGAATGAACAGGGCGACTCACATAGCCCCTACCATGAAGAACTGCAACTGGGGCACGGGTAACCACTATATGTGCTAGAATCTCGAGGCCTCTTGGCCTCCCTCTCTCTCTCTCGGCTGGGTCCACATACCCTCCAATCTCCTAACGATCCCCACTACCTGCTGGTATGCGATGTCCATCTCCAACTCTGGGTCCATGCTAAATCTGATACCGGGGTTGAGCCCCTCGATAAATCGACGAACTCGCTCTCTCACAGTAGCAACCAAGGTTGGTGCATGCCTAGCCAAATCACTGAACCGGATCGCATACTCTGACACGGTCATAAAACCCTTGCGCAACTGCTCAAACTCTGTACGCCATGCATCTCTGAGACTCTAGGGAACAAAGTCCCTCAAGAACAAATCTGAGAACTGAGTCCAAGTGAGTGAAGCTGCCTCAGTCGGACTACCCAACTCATATGCTCACCACCATTGATAAGCCGCTCCCTTAAGTTGGAATGTAGTGAAAGAAACCCCATTAGACTCCACAATATCCATAGTATGGAGGATACAGTGGCACTTCTCAAGAAAACCCTGGGCATCCTCTGAAGCCAACCTGCTGAAAGTAGGAGGGTGGTACTTCTTGCACCTCTCGAGCCTGAGCTGCTCTCCCTTAGTAGCTGCCCTTGCCTCGGGTTGAATTAGGGCGACCAAATACACTGGTACGACCTCTGGGACCTGGTCAACCTGGACCCACTACTTTGGGGTACGGTCGGCGGGAGTCTTTGCTCCTCTCCCGGCCTGAGATGTGGCAGGAGCAAGTGGGATCAACCCTTCCTGAGCTAAAGTGCCGAACATGCTCGAAAACTGAGCGAGGGTCTCCTGGAGTGCTGGGGCAGTAACATGCGTCTCGGGTGCCTGCTCTCCAACTAGAGCTACTGTAGATCCTCTATAGCAGCTCGTGCAGGTGCTCTGGCTGCACCGCGTGACGTACTCAGCCTCTACCCCAGCACCGGCCTCTCGCAGCTCTAGCAGGTGGTGTAGGTTTCTGGTCATCTGATCCGACTATGCGTGGCCTCACCATCTGTGAGAGAATAGAAAGATAGAAGTTTAAAATCACGAAGTCAACAATTTTGCAATCAAAGAATTGACACTTTTCCTAACAGTTCCGTAACCTCCCGAAGATAAGTACAGACGTCTCCGTATCGATCCGTGAGACTCTACTAAACTTGCTTGTGACTCATAGCACCCATGAACATAGAGCTTGATACCAACTTGTCATGGCCCCAAATATCCTCCGTAGGATGTGATGACGGCACCTAGTTTCTAAGACTAGGTAAGCCTAACAACATGCTGAAACATTAAATAAATGTTTAGAATTTCAAAACTCCAACAATTTCATAAATAAAATTTGTAAACTCAATACGTACAGCTCCACAAAACCTGGTGAGATATAAGTCACAAGCTCTAAGTACAGTGCTGAACAATCCTATACATTACTGTCTAAAAAAGTGAAATGAAATAAAGAAGAACAGGATAGAAGGGGACCCTGAGGCCTGCAGACGCGGGCCGGTATACCTTAAAGTCTCCAAATGCAACTCAACGCACTGGAGGCGAGACTGGTATGATGTACCTGGATCTGCACAAAAGCATGTGCAGAAGCATAGTATGAGTACACCACAACGGTACCCAGTAAGTGCCAAGCCTAACCTCGGTAGACTAGTGACGAGGTCAGATCAAGGCCCTACTGGAGATAATACAAAACAAGACGAAAGATATAACAATATAATGATAATGATAAAGGAAATGAAACAAATAAGGAATTTACGGAAAGTTAACAACACAGAACCAAGACAATTAATACAACACGGAAGGAAACAAGGATTTACACGTTAAGAAATTAAACAACCAAGGCAAATACAGTAATTAAAGAAAGATCAACAAGGGCCATTACCGAGGTACCACCTCGTAGTCCGAATTATAAAAGTAACTAACAATCTTTTCCTTATACCACAGCGGGAGCCTTTACATTTAGTTTGAAAATCATTTTTCCAAAATAGCATCCCGTGTTTTAGCCCACCTTATCACACTGCATGGCTTTTAGTAGTTCCCTTACTAGCCACGCATATCAATCCCGCCTTATCTCACCGCATACGTTTCAACACCTAGACCTTACACCACTGCATGCATATCAGTAGTAACAACAACACGGCAGAATGTGCAAACCTCAAGTGACCAATATCACACTTGCCCAAAAAAGCCAAGAATAACAAAATTTCACAATAAGGAGCCCACAGCTCAACCACAATGTACACAAAGTCTCAACAATAGCAACTTGAGAGTAACTCAACAAATGATATTTCACAACTTACACTTTGCCTCAATAGAAACCACGACCTTTGCAACTCAATACCAAACTCAACAACAAGATATTTCAAGGATAGCAAATTTCAAGTAAAGAATCTCACAGTTAAATAATGCATACTGAATTAAGAAAAACACAAGTAATTCAACTAAACATGTAGGAAAAGTTGCAAATAAGAGATAAGACAAGTGGACATGTGAAATTAGACTAAGTACCATAACTATAATATGTTAAAGTAACTCAATTAAAACATGAAAGGAAACTACATAGCTAAAAATCAGAAATTTCTCATTTAGCCCGTGTATGCACTTGTCACCTTGTGTACACGGCTTTTACATATAAAAAATATCACAACAATACCTAAGGGGAATTTTCCCCACACAAGGTTATACAAGTCACTTACCTCAAACCAAGCTAAATCAATCAACTAGAAGGGCTTTCCCTCGATTTTCCAACTCCGAACGGCTTGAATCAAGCCAAAATAATTTTGTACTACAAATATAACTATAGGAAACTACATTAAACAATGAAATTACGATCTTTGCAAATAATTGAAAAAATCGACCCAAAAAGTCATCCCGGGCTCGTGTCTCAGAATCCGATGAATGTTACAAAATCTGAACACCCATTCAACCACGAGTCCAACCATACCAAAATTACTCAAATTTGATATCAAAATCTCGCTCAAATCCCCAAAATTTGGCCTAAGAAGGTTTTTCCATTTTTCCCAAATTTTCAACCCAAATCACTAATTAAATGTTGAAATCAAGGATATATTCATGCAATTTAACCAAATCCGGGTTAGAATCACTTACCCCAATCAATTTCTTGAAAAACCCACGAAAAATCGCCACAAGCCGAGCTCTCTAGGTCCATAAATGATAAATGAGATGAATCCTCATTTATATAGTACCACATCCGATCTCCCAAAGTGCTGACTGCACATTTTTTGTGTTGTCCGCTCTTCCAAGTTCCGCGGTCGCGATCCAAATTGTGCGGCCGCACTTTAGTAGCAATTTCACTACCGGGCTTCAGTAAATTAATCATAACTTTTGGTACAAATGTCCAAAAGAAGAACGATTTGATTTTCTAGAGTAGACTCAAAGGGCTACAACTTTTCTTTTTGGATCATCTTCAAATTCCTAATATATTAAAAGATATAAGCTTCCGAAGTAAGACCATTAAATCTGCGGATTTTCCCCTGCGGTCCACACACTTTCCACCGCCTCCGCACTCAAGGAGTTTGCGGCCGCACATGAGGCTTTGCCTCAGCACTTCAACTGCTATAGAACAATTATCAAAGTGCTGAAATGCCCGAACTTGTTCAAAACTCACCTGAAACGCACTCAAGGTCCCCGGACCCCATCCCAACATACAAAAAAGTCCTAAAACACAATACGAACTTAGTCGAGCCCTCAAATCACATCAAACAATATCAAAAACACGAATCGCAACCCAAATTCAAGCTTATGAACTATGAACTTTCATATTCCGAAACCAATGTCGATTCATATCAAAACAACTCCGATTGACATTAAATTTTGCACACAAGTCATAAATGACATTACAGAACTATTCCAACTTCTGAAATCAGGATCTGACACCGATATTAATAAAGTCAACTATCGGTCAAACTTTTCAGAAATCTTTCATTTCCAACTTTAGCCAAATCGTGCCGAAATGATTTACTGACCTCTAAATCAACATCTGGACACTCTTCTACGACCAAAATCACCATACAGAGCAATTGGAATCATCAAAACTTCATTCCGAAGTCATCTTCACACAAGTCAAACTACGGTCAACTCCCCCTACGGCTTACTTCCAACTTAGGAAATATGTGTCCCATATCACTCCGAAACTCTCCTGAACCCGCTACAAAGCACCACGACAAGTTACGTAACCACAATATAAAATAGAGGGAGGATAAATTAGGGGATCAGGGCTAAAATACTCAAAATGACCAGCCAAGTCGTTACACAAATAGCACTAAAAAGAATATTGATTGTAGACAAGAACCTTTCAGGGGTGATGATATGAGAGGAATGATACATGATGTTATTGAAGGTTTTACCGAGATCATGGATAATAACATTAGTGAAAGAGGAGAGGTAGAGCCAAACTTAGAAGAAAAATCTCATCATCCATCAACAAATCAACCACATACAGAGGTGGATAAGCTTGAATGGCTCATGAAAGATTACATCTTTATCAAATAAAATGGTCATTCAAAGGGACAAATGAATCTTTTAGTTCCACCATTGTTGTGCATGAAGCAAGTGTTTTTCATTCTATTCTTGCTTATCCCTGGACAAAGCGACTGGAAAACATATTGATACCGTTTTAGAACCATTAATAGTAGAGTTGAATGAGTTATGCGATACGGGGATAGATACATATGATGCCTTTGTTAAGGAGACATTTCAAATGCGAGCGGCTCTCATGTGGACCATAAATGATTTTTCAGCATATGATAATCTATCCAGATGGTGCACTTATGGTCAATTTGCATGCCCTTCTTGCAACATAAACACTCATTCTAGAAGGCTGAAACATGGAAAAAAGCTCTCTTACATGGGCCATCGACGTTTCTTGAAGCCAGAGCACAAATATCGAAATGATGCAAAATCATTTGATGGGACTAAAGAATGAAGACCTACACCTTGTCCGATATCTGGGTCACTAGTTCTAAATCAAGTTAGAGACATAAAATTTTCTCTCGATCAGAAGAGTGAAAAGGTAAGCGGAGTGACAAAAAATACATGGAAAAAGAGGAGTATATTTTTCAATCTTCCCTATTGGGAGCATAACTTGGTACGTCATAATCTTGATTTGATGCACATTGAGAAAAATGTGTGTGATAACTTGATTTATACATTATTAGATCTTGGTAAAAAGTCAAAAGAGAACTTAGAAGCTCGATTGGACTTGAAGGAGATGAAAATAGGACCAAGCTTATGGCCTCAATATCGAGCTAATGGGAGGGTATATCTTCCTTTTGCTAATTTCACTTGGCGAACTTAGAAGCTCGATTGGACTTGGCGATTTCTGGTTGATAGGCGAGATTTTGATCCGAGGGTCGGAATGGAATTCCGAAAGTTGCTGTAGCTTCGATATGTAATTTATGACTTGTGTGCATAATTTCAGGTCATTCGGACGTAGTTTGGCTGGGTTTAGATCAAAAGAGCTTTTTAGAAGATTTTGAAATCCTTAGGCTTGAATCCAACGCGAATTTGGTGTTGAGAGGTTGTTTTGGGCGTTCCAATGGTTGGAACAAGTTTGAATAATGTTATGGGATATGATGGCATGTTTGGTTGAGTTTACGTTGGCCTCGGGTGAGTTTTGGGTGGTTAAACGGACTATTTCATCGTTGGAAAGGAAAATCTGCATAAATGTTAGAAATGCTACGCCTGCTGTCCAAAATGCGAACATCATTTTGATTATGCTACGCAGCATTTTTTATTATGCTACGCAGCAAAGTGTAGCAGATTGCAATGTCAAAAATGCGACCAGAATGCGAACAGCATTTTGATTATGTGACCAGAATGCTATGCAGCAAAGTGTAGCATATTGCAATGTCAAAAATGCGACCAGAATGCGAACAACATTCTGATTATGCGACCAGAATGCGAACAGCATTTTGAACACCTAAAAGTTTTATTGTTCTGATTTTTGACCTCTTTATGAATAGAAATAAGTGCCCATTTGCCATGCAAAACCCGTATTCATTATCCACAAAGAGAAACACCTCCAAACACCATAGAATCACAGCAAATCAACCTCAAAACTATATCCAAAGGAGATTTTCTTGGACAAATTCTTAAAAGAGGGGATTTTGGCCATCTTGAATATAGCTGGAGCTATAGAACTTGGATTGCAACTAATCTTGAAGGGATTTTTGGAAGATTTTCAAGGGAAATATCGGGGTAAGTGTTCTTAACTCAATTTTTGAGGAATTACCTCAGTTTATCACTATTTTTATTAATTAATTGGTGATTTAAGTTGGGAAAAATTATGAAAAACCCTTAAGTTTAGATTTAAGATTTGATAAATCGATAAATTTTGTATCCGATGTTGGAATTCGATAAATTTTGTATGGTTGAACTCGTGAGGAGATAAAGAACTCGTTGGGATGGAAATTACTAAATTTCGAGAAGTGGTCCTGGGGCTCGGGTTTTGCTAATTTCGAGATTTCTTTAATTTTGATTGTTTTCGCTTGGGCTTTGTTCCCTCAACATATTGTGACGTATTTATTCTGAATTTGGATAGATTCGACGCACGTGAAGGCCAATTTGAAGGGAAAAGGCGTCGCGGGCTAAGGATTTAGCCAGTTTGAGGTGAGTAGTGATTGTAAATGATGTTTTGAGGGTTTGAAACCCCGAATTGCACATCGTAGTGCTATATTGAGGTGAGGCACGGGCTCGATGATGAGCGTGTGGTCGTTTACTACTGGGGATTGTGCCTTGGTCCGTCCCGATTGATATTTTTACTACATATTTGATTGGAACTGATTTGATATCATTATGATTTGGGCTGATTGCCATATTAGGGCTTCGTGCCGATTATTTGAACCCTTCAGAGGTAGTTATCACTATTTCCTCACTGTTTGATTCATTACTTGAACTCATTCATGTTGTTTTCCACTGTTTTTACAAAACAGCCATTTTTACTCAATTCTGAGATTTAAATGACATTTTAAATGATATAAATGGATCGGGTGACACGCCGCCACGGGATTTGATATGAATAGATCGGGTGGCACGCCGCTACGGAATATGATATAAAGGGATCGGGTGAAACGCCGTCACGACATATTGCGCTTGGGCCGTAAGAAGCCCCTCCCGGAGTCTGCACCCCCCACAGTGAGCGCAGGGTACCCATAGGTTCGGGTGACACGCCGTCACGAGACATGACGTGGCTAGTCATGCTGTTTTCTTTCACTTCATGTTGTTTACTTGAGATATTTACATGTTTTATTGTTTCATTATGGATTGCTGTATGCCTTATGTGTTTTCTTACCTTCAGTTGTTATTTATAATTATTACTCACTAAGTTGGAAGTACTCACATTACTCCCTGCACCCTATGTGCAGATTCAGGCTTTATCGGTTCCGCTCCGAGACATTGATTATTACTATCA
>MCJB01044042.1:15275-63335 GCA_002018475.1 Nicotiana obtusifolia | reverse complement strand
TCCCTTTGGTCAAAGCTCGAAGAAGAACTCCCAAGGTGCGATTAACAACCTCGGTTTGACCGTCAGTCTGTGGATGATGTGATGTAGTAAACAACAGTTTGGTGCCAAGAGCACCCCACAAACACTTCCAAAAGTGAGTCAAAAACTTAGCATCCCTATCACTAACAATAGTTCGAGGCACACCATGCAACTTTAATACATTAGCAATGAACAAAGAAGCAACATGTTGTGCATCATCACATTTTTTACAAGGAATGAAATGAGCCATCTTAGAAAACCTATCAACAACCACATAAATGCTATTATGACCACCCCTAGATCGCGGCAGCCCCATCACAAAATTCATCAAAATATCTACCCAAGGACTAGTAGGAACGGGTAAAGGAGTATACAAACCATGATTATTTGACCTAGACTTAGCTCTTTTACACTCAAAACACGCTCCACATATTCTCTCGACATCTCGCCTCATCTTAGGCGAATGGAACTGTTCCCCTAATATAGCTAAAGTCTTATCTACCCCAAAGTGTCCTATCAAGCCCCCACAATGCGCCTTACGCACCAACAACTCTCGCCACGAGGACTCGGGTATATAAACTCTCCCCTTCTTAAAAAGGAAACCATCATGCCATTGATACTTCTCAACTTGCTGCCCGCTAGTTATGGCGTCACACACACTCTTAAGTTTAGGGTCATGCATATACATAGAATTAATACTCTCAAAACCCATCAACCTAGATGCTAACGGGATAGCCAAAGCAAACTTCCTAGATAGTGCGTTAGCTACTACATTCTCCTTCCCCTTATTGTAATGAATCACGTAAGGGAAACTCTCAATGAACTCTACCCACTTGGCATGTCGTTTATTTAGTTTCTCTTGACCCCTAAGCTGTTTGAGTGACTCATGATCACTCCTAATTACGAATTCCTTAGGCCATAGGTAATGTTTCAAATGAACTAAAGCTCCCACGAGGGCGTACAACTCTTTGTCATACGTAGAGTAATTCAAGGCAGCCCCCTTCAACTTTTCACTAAAATAGGCAATAGGCTTCCCATCTTGCATAAGAACACCTCCAATTCCCACCTCCGAGGCGTCATACTCAATTTCAAACTCCTTACTAAAATCTGGTAACTGTAATAACGGGGAAGAACTAATCCTACGTTTCAACTCTTGGAAGGCACCCTCTTGCGGCTTCCCCCACACAAAAGGCGTGTCTTTTCTCATCAACTCTGTGAGTGGTGTTGCTATGGTGCTAAAGTCTTTAACAAAGTGTCTATAGAAACTAGCTAGTCCATGGAAACTTCTAACATGCGAAACAGTAGTAGGAGTAGGCCAATCTGTAATAGCTTCAACCTTAGATTCATCTACTTCAACATCATTAACACTTACAATAAATCCCAGAAATACAACTTTCTCTACACAAAAGGCACACTTCTTGTAATTAACATATAACTTTCGGCTCTTAATACTTCAAACACTTGCCTTAAATGATCAACATGGTCATCTAAACTTCTACTGTAAATCAGGATATCATCAAAGTAGACAACCACAAACTTATTAAGAAACGGTTTAAGCACATGATTCATTAATCGCATGAACGTACTAGGTGTGTTGGAGAGACCAAAAGGCATCACCAACCATTCATATAGACCAAACTTGGTCTTCAATGCAGTTTTCCACTCATCACCCGGTTTCATACGGATTTGGTGGTAACCGGACCTAAGATCAATCTTAGAAAATACACTTGAATCACATAACTCATCTAGCATGTCATCTAACCTAGGGATAGGATGACGATACTTTACCGCTATCTTGTTGACGGCTCGGCAATCAAAACACATCCTCCAGGAGCCGTCTTTCTTTGGAACCAAGATAACGGGTACGGCACACGGACTTAGACTCTCTCGAACTAGCCCTTTAGTCAATAGCTCATCCACTTGTCGTTGCAACTCCTTAGTATTCTGTGAATTGCTTCGATATGCGGGTTTGTTAGGAATTTGTGACCCCGGAATAAAGTCAATTTGGTGTTCTATCCCCCTTAATGGAGGTAGTCCACTCGGCATCTCCTCGGGAAACATGTCCCTATATTCCTGCAAAACATCACTAACAACGCTAGGCAAGGGATGAATGTTAGTAGAAACTTCATCATTAGAGCTCAAGTAAACACCCTTATGAATTAGGCAAATTAAGAGTTTAGAACTATCATTACCTCTCAAATACTCACCTGGTTGCATCATACCACAAATATTACCTGACAGGTTCGCTATACTAGCATTGGTCACGACTTTGGTTTTGGTCTCGATTGGAGCCTTAGCTCTAGCCACCTCTTTCAGTTCCCGCATGCGCTTGCAATCATCACTAACCTGTTTAGGTGTTAAGGGATTAAGTACGTAACTCTTGCCCTCCAGCTTAGCCATATAAGTGTTGGTCTTTCCATAATGATTAACACATCTATCAAACTGCCAAGGCCTGCCCAACAGTAAATGGCACGCCTGCATAGGCACTACATCGCACAAGATTTCATCTTGATTAGCTCCCACCTTGAATTTAATAAGTGCTTACCACCTTTAACTCACCACATTCACTCAACCACTGCAATCAATAAGGACGGGGATGTTTCCTCGTAGGTATGTTAAGTTGAGTCACTAACGTGTTGCTCACTACATTAGGGCAACTTCCGGAATCAATTATCATCAAGCACACCTTTCCTTTTACCCTACATCTAGCATGAAACAAGTTCTCACGCTGCACATCTCCTTCCTCCTGTACGCTCATAGTGCTCAAGTTCCTATGTACCACTAAGAACATATTCACACCCTCATCTTCTAACTCTTCTTCGCCGCACTCAACCAATTCCGCCCCCTTATCTTCCTCAATCTCCTCTTCACTTTCTTCTTCACACACAGTACCATCATCAAGAATTAACATGGTCCTCCATGTTGGACAATCCTTAGCGAAATGTTCATAGCCTTTGCATTTCAGTGTCACAAATGCAAATGCTATGGGCATTTCGCTAAGGATTGTCCAACACGGAGGACCATGTTAATTCTTGATGATGGAACTGTGTGTGAAGAAGAAAGTGAAGAAGAGAATGAGGATGATACGGGGGCAGAATTGGTTGAGTGCGGAGAGGAAGAGTTAGAAGAAGAGGGTGTGAATATGTTCTTAGTGGTACATAGGAACTTGAGCACTATGAGCGTACAGGAGGAAGGAGATATGCAGCATGAGAACTTGTTTCATGCCAGATGTAGGGTGAAAGAAAAGGTGTGCTCGATGATAATAGATTCCGGAAGTTGCGCTAATATAGTAAGCCACATGTTAGTGACTCAACTTAGTATACCTACGAGGAAACATCCCCGTCCTTATAGATTGCAGTGATTGAGTGAATGTGGTGAATTAAAGGTAGTAAGGAAGGCACTCATTAAGATCAAGGTGGGAGCTTATCAGGATGAATTCTTGTGCGATGTGGTGCCTATGCAGGCATGCCATTTACTATTGGGCAGGCCTTGGCAGTTTGATAGATATGTTGATCATGATGGAAGGGCCAACACTTATACAGTCAAGCTGGAGGGCAAGAGTTACGTACTTAATCCCTTAACACCGCAATAGGTTAGTGATGATTACAAACGCATGAGGGAACTGAAAGAGGCGGCTAGAGCTAAGGCTCCAATGGAGCCCAAATTCGAAGCCATAACCAATGCTAGTACATCGAACCTGTCAGGTAAAATTTGTGCCATGATGCAACCAGGTGAGTATTTGAGAGGTAATGATAGTTCTAAACTCTTAATTTTCCTAATTCATAAGGGTGTTTACTTGAGCTCTAATGAAGAAGTTTATACTAACGTTCACCCCTTGCCTAGTGTTGTTAGTGATGTTTTGCAGGAATACAGGAACATGTTTCCCGAGGAGATGCCGAGTGGACTACCTCTGTTGAGGGGGATAGAACACCAAATTGACTTTGTTCCGGGGTCACAAATTCCGAACAAACCCGCATATCGAAGCAATCCACATGATACTAAGGAGTTACAACGACAAGTGGATGAGCTATTGAGTAAGGGGCTAGTTCGAGAGAGTCTAAGTCTGTGTGCCATACCCCTGATCTTGGTTCCAAAGAAAGACGGCACCTGGATGATGTGTGTTGATTGCCGAGCCGTCAACAAAATAACGAAGGCTCGATTTCGAGGACGAAATCTTCCCAAGAAGGGGAGGATGATGCAGGTCAACCTGATCATGATACGTTTAAACCTTCAAGACCATTCACGAGAAGTCAAGCTAAAGAGCTTCATGATGCACATTTGATGGTGAAGAAGATCCAAGCGTTTGGCGTGTGAAGTTTGCGTTTGGCATGTATTATTGTATAGTTATGGAAGACATTAATTCTTACTTGTTTTGGAGTCCTGCGTGACTATTTCTTAAACTTAGCCAAATTATGGCCTTTTTGTTAATTAGTTGTTTCCTAGTTGATTTAGGTTAACTAGTTATTCTTTTTCTAGTTGATTTAGGTAAAGGCTCATTCTATATAAGCCTAAACACTTCATTATTTTGATACCTTTTGACATTATTATCAATCAAAAAACGGCAGCACATTGCTCCAAAAATCGGGTGAATTAACTTGTCCAATTTTGGTGTGATTCAAAATTGAACTTGTTCCTTTGTTTGATCGAACAGTTTGCAAGACCATTGTTGTCTTGAGGGTTGTTCGTATAGTATAGGTACTCCGTGACTTTATCAAGAATGTAAGTAGACTAGTTCCTACTTGTTGTCTTGATAGTTCATTGAGCGTCTTACTTCTATCTTTTGTTTTCTTGTTTCCACTTTTTATATTGCATCATTATCGTTCAAGAACTTCAAGAATTCAAGGAAGACTTGTCAAGAACGTTTGAGGATTCAAGAACCTCTTCAAGAACAACATAAAACTCTTCAAGAACTTCCATTTTCACTCCAAGAACTTCAAGATTCTTGAGTTACATGTGTATACCTTCAAGAACAACAACTTCGATGTTCAAGAACTTCAAGATTTTTTCAAGATTCAATCGTGCACCTTCAAGATTTCAACTAGAGTTTCAAGATTTCAAGATTATCCATTTCTAACGATCAAGAACTTCAAGAATCAGTTCAAGAATGTTTCTTTAACAATCAATCTTCATGACTTGAATCCCTAGATGATTCAATAACTAGAATTTCGAAATTAGGGTTTCAGATTCTCTTTTTTTTCTTTTTTTTTTTTTTAAATCAAAAACGAATTAAAAGACAAAGAACCTAACACTATGAAAACCCTAATTTGAGCTCAATCGCACCGATTCCGTTCAAGAAAGCAACTTTCTTGCATGGACAACCCATCGTCAAATTCACAGAAGAAGAAGTGAGTCGCATGAATCTAATTGAGGGGCTACAATATGCTGTTTTAGGCTGGTCGGACATCCAAGAATTGAGAAGAATCATCGCAACCTAGTGCGGAATCAAAGGCGAATGCAACATAGGCTTCTTTCGAGATAAGCATGTTCTAATTAGACTAACTTTGTGAGAGGATTTTATCAAAATTACATCGAAAAGCACTTACTATCTCAAAGATAAAGATGGCTATGAGTATCAAATGCGCCAATTAATATATGATGCTAAATTTAAGCTTGGAGAAGAAACCCCTATGGCAATGACATGGATATCCTTCCCACAGCTTCTACCCACTTTTTTTGTAAAAGAATGTTTGTTTTCTCTTGCTTCAGCAGTGGGTAAACCACTGCACCTTGACATGGCAACTATAAACAAAACAAGGCCTAGCTGTGCTAGAGTAAAAGTTCTGGTTGACCTGTTAGCTGAATTACCAAAGAAAGTCAGAATGGATATTGAAAATGAGGCAACAGGAGAAATCAGAACAGAGTGGGTCAAAATCCAATACGACTACATTCCTAAGTATTGCAAGCAATGCAGACTACAAGGACATGATGTAGATGAGTGCTTGAATTTGCACCCAGAACTACTGCGCACAGAATCAACTGAACAGCAAGAAGCTAGAAGCAAAGGAGAAGAAAGTAAGAAGCAAAAGGGAAAGGAGAATGCAACCCTGATGATCCTATCAAGCGGCAAGTTTGTTGGCAATGTAGGCATCCAGTGGAAGGAGGTTAAAGATAACAGAGTGCAAAAACAAGCAAAGCTCAAAGATAAACAAGTTGAATTTGGACAGGAATTGATCCCAGTTAGCATGATCACTCAGCAATTACAAACTTCTAATAAGTTTGCCATGTTGGAATTGGAAAATAGTAATGCCACTACAGACAGTCAAAGGGAGCTGATTGCAGAAGTATCTGGAAAAAAAAAAAAACCCCTGCACACACAAGCACAGCAGCACACTTGCAAATATTTGAAGAACCTTTTTGCTCTGTAGTAGCTGACACCAATCCAAATACATCAGCAAAAATTTCAAAAAGAAGTGCAACAGAGCAGTTGATGCACATCAAAGAACAACAGCTAAGCCCAAACATTGCTGAAAGGAATAACAAGGAAAGAGATATAGAGCAAGAAAAGCAATCACATTCAGAGAAAAAGAAAGACACCACAAAAGACTCCACTTGCTAGTGGGTGCAGAAAAACTTCTGTACAAATGAGGTCACAACCAATATCTCCCATCAGGATACACAAGATAACCTAGAAGCAAGGACAATAGTCAGGACAATAAAGAAAAAAACAACAGAAGCAAAATCAAGAAAGATGCTCGAAAGACCACAAGGAAGTCCACGAAGACTTTGGGCTGATAAAATTGAAGAGGACTCAGAGGAAGGTGAAATTCCACAGGAAATGCAAAGTGAGGGGGAAGCAACTGATGAGGAAATAGAGGAGGATAATCAAAGTGAACATGATCCTACCAATGACACTCCCACAGCAACAAAAAACAACAACAGAGAAAAAAACAATCAACCACTATTGACATCAAACAAGGAAATGCATCAGCTAAGGACATACATCAGTTAAGGACAAATCAGTACTGTAGCTCATGTAGTAGAAGCCAATGAGACAGCAAAGGCATACCTACAAGAAAAAGCAGACAAAGACCAGAAAAGGAAGCAAGCTCAAGAAAAGACCTAATCTCACCAAGCTCCAAGGAGGAAAAGCAAACAGCAATAGTCAAAGCAAGAAATCTCAGCATCACAGCAGCAGCAAGAGAAGAAACAAATCATCATGAGTACTCAGGCAAGGACCTAGATGAAGAAACAACTGATTAGATTTTCCTAAAGGTTGCCAAGCAAGGAGACCTCTCCCCAACACAGATAGCAAAGATCAAGTTAGCAAATAAAAGTAGAAAGAAGCAAAGCAAAGAACACAGTAACCCCTCTGCAACAGGGGTGCAAACAAGAAGAGCTCTGACACACCCCAACAATCAATAATGAATGCAATCATATGGAATATAAGGTCTGTAAATACAATGCAAGCTTTTGAAAGGCTCATTACACTACACAAAAAACATCATTTCGATTTCATTGGCATACAAGAACCAATGCAACAAGCAAGGAAAATAGAGAGCTACAGAAGGAAGATTGGACTACCTCAAGCTGTGGTCAATGTTTCTAATAAGATCTGGGCATTTATAGAAGATACTTATGAAGTCACAGTGATACATGACATGGTACAACAGCTAACTCTGAGGCTACTTCACACAAAAACTCAAGTAGAATTCATCCTTACACTAGTATATGCTAAATGTACTCAAATAGAGAGAATAGAACTGTGGGATTCTCTATATGAAATTACACAGGACATGACAGCTCCATGGATAGTTGGGGGTGACTTCAATGTCATATGGGATGAAGAAGAGAAATTTGGAGGCCTACCAGTGCCAATCAATACTTTTTCAGACACTGCATCAACACTTGCAACTTAACTGATCTTGGATTCAAAGGCAGCATCTTCACATGGTGGAATGGCAGAGCAGAGGAAGGTTGCGTCTTCAAAAGATTAGATAGGTTCCTTGCCAACATTGAATTTCAGCAAGCTTTCCCAAGGCTAGAAGTCACTCACGTGTCCAAGATAGGCTCAGACCACAGTCCCCTTCTCTTAAAATGTGATATGGAAGCAACATCAATCAAGAAGCCATTCAAATTCCTTAATCTCTGGACCAAATATGAATCATTCAAATCAGTAGTGAGAGAAAATTGGCAAGCAGACTTCTATGGTGACCCCTTTATCCTCTTTAATCACAAGCTCAAAAAGCTTAAAAAAGCTTTATCACTGCTGAGCAGAACAACTTTTGGAGACATATTCCAAAACATTGCAAGCATGGAAGAGGTTGTCCTGGTACATGAAAAGCAATTTGAGGAAATACCAACACAACAAAACCGAGAAAGACTACAAAAGGTCCAAGCTCTACTAATCAGGCACCTAGCTTTAGAGGAAGAGTTCTGGAGACAAAAAGCAGGAATGGCATGGTTCAAGGATGGAGACAGAAACACCAAATTCTTTCATGCTCAAGTAAATGGTAGAAGGAAAAGGCTCCAGCTGAGAAGAATCCAAAATAACACAGGCAGCTGGATTGAGGAACAGGAGCAAATTGCAACAGAAGCAGTCAATTTCTATACAGAACAATTCGAAGAGACTGCAAGACCAACAAACTTCAGCATACTTGACAACATCCCACAATTGATAAACATGGAGCAAAACGTTGATTTGATCAGGCAGCCCACAAAAGAGGAAACCAAACAAGTTGTCTTCAGTCTAAATGGCAACAGTGCAAGGGGACCAGATGGCTTCACAGGTACCTTCTACCAAACATGCTGGGACATAATAAGAGAAGACATACATAATATGGCCATGGCTTTCTTCTCAGGGAAACGGTTACCAAAATATGTTACACACACAAACCTGGTACTGCTACCCAAAAAGAAAGAAGTGACAACATTCTCAGACATGAGGCCCTTTAGCCTAAGCAATTTTGTTAACAAAATCTTCTCAAGAATCATTCATGAAAGATTGGTGGAGCTGCTGCCTAACTTAATCTCCCAAGAACAAGCTGGCTTTGTTAAAGGCAGGACCATTGCTGAAAATGTCCTTCTAACTCAAGAAATCATTACAGACATTAGACTCAGAACAAAAGCTGGACCAAATGTGGAAATCAAGCTTGAAATGACAAAATCTTTTGACAGACTATCCTGGCTATTTTTTACTAACACCCTGAGAAAAATGGGTTTCTGTGAGACCTTCATTGGTATGGTCTTTGGCATCATTGGCAACAACTGGTACTCAGTTCTCATAAATGGTCAATCACATGGTTTCTTCAAATCATCAAGAGGAGTCAAGCAAGGAGATCCACTATCACCTACACTATTTATTCTTGCTGCTGAAGCTCTTTCAAGAGGTCTAAATTCCCTTCACTTAAATCCATACTTCTGTGGCTATGGACTACCCAAATAGAGCCCAAAGATAAACCACCTAGCATATGCAGATGATACTATCATTTTCACTTCATCTGATGCCACTTCCGTGTAACTAATCATGAAAACCTTAGCTGCATATAAGACAGCATCAGGGCAGAAAATCAACAAGAGCAAATCTGCAGTGTACCTGCATCACTCAGCCAACATTGAGGTGGTTACAAAAGTGGAGAGCATCACAGGTAAAAAAAAGCAGGATTTCCCCTTCACATGCGTAGGATGCCCCATTTTTTACTCTAGAAGGAAGATGTCACACTATCAAGAACTCATCAGTAAAATTTTAAACAAGTTGCAGTCATGGAAAGGAAAACTGCTCTCAGTGGGAGGCAGGGCAATTCTAATCACACATGTCCTCCAAAGCATGCCCATATATCTTCTCTCCGCTGTCAACCCTCCCAAAAATGTCATCAATAAACTACACAAACTCTTTGCTCAGTTCTTCTGGTGCAACATATTAGGAGGTAAGAGCAGGCACTGGGCTTCCTGGAACACAATATGTATGCCATGTGAAGAGGGAGGAGCAGGCTTCAAATCCCTACATGATGTGTCAAAGGCTCTGTTATGCAAACTGTGGTGGAATTTCAAAACCAAGCCAAGCCTTTGGAGTGCTTTCATGAGTCAAAAATACTGCAAGAAGTTAAATGCAATCATAGTTCCATGGAAAGAGGGATCACACATATGGAGGAAGATGCTTGAATGCAGAGACATCATTGAGCACCAAATCATTTGGCATCCTAAAATGGGATCCTCACTTTTTTGGTTTGATAACTGGATAGGATTGGGAGCACTGTACTTCAATGTACCAAATGATTTTCCAATTGATGAAACCATACACAATGTGTATGATGTACTGCAGAATGATGGAAATTGGAATCTGGAAAAAATTTCAGAAACCTTGCCCCAAGATTTAGCACTGCACATAGCAGAAATATCAAGCCACCAAATAAAGAAAACAACATAGATACACCATATTGGATGCTAGAACCTCAAGGTAACTTCAGTGTCAAAACTGCCCGGCAGTATCTATTACAACCCGTAAGTTCGTACGTTAGATTGCGCCGTAAGATAGTCTACGTATAAGGGCCTAAGAACCAGAAAGGAGTCCAAAAAGTCAAGAAAAGAGCAAAGGGCTTCACAAAGCTGGGTATGCTACCGCAAAACCCACATGCGGACCGTATATCTAACACTGAGACTGCAGACCAAGGCAGATTTCTTGACAAAGATCAGTGCCAGAAATGCGGTCATAAGTGTGGTCACATTTTCAAAATGCGAACCGCATATTATACCTAATGTATCGCAAACTGAAACAGATTTCTAGGCAGAAATCTATGTCAGGAATACGGTCAGTATGCGATCGCATACTGAAAATGCGGACCGCAAAATAGACCTCCTGGGTCGCAAAATGAGACAGATTTCTGGGCTGAGTTTCGCGTCCAGAATGCGAACCGCATGTTGGTTCTGCGACGTAAATGCGATCGCAGACCTGTAGGCGTCAGAAACGTGCGTCACTTATTTGCCTACCTTTAAAAGGAGTATAGACCAGCTATTTCACCATTTCTAAAACCCAAGACCAAGTAGAACCCCCTGCGACCCCTTCTCAAAATCCCACACAAACCCTAACCAATTTCTCTCTCTTTCAAGTTCTAATTGGGGAGAGAAATCTGGAGATTGAAGAATTAGGGAAAAGCCCTAACAGATTTTCCTCTCTTTCAAGCCCTGATTGGGAGTAAAACCTAGAGGTTAAAGAACCAAGGAAGAGGGTTGAGTTATCTAACATGCAAGGTAAGTTACTGCTCTTCTTTATACACCCTTTCTCCTGGGAATTCTTGATAATTCGTTCTATGCATGTAAGAACCCACGGGATGGTGATCGAAAGCCATGGGTTTAAGTTAATTACTGGTAATGGACTGGGTTGTGGTTGTCTTGGGGTGATTTTGGGTTGCATGTCTTACTACTATTGTTGTGGAGTTTTGGAGGAAGAAGGGTGTGGAGAAACACCATATAAATTTAGGGCTGTGGTTGATTGTAACTATAACATTTAGAGGATAATGATAGAATCGTTTCTTTCATTCTAGACTAAGGAATTATGATAGTGCGTAGCTTGAAATTGGCGTAGAGAATACCAGGTATGTGAGACTATCCCTTTCTTTCTTTTGCACGACTTCGGTTATACATGATACAATGAACGAGCCCCCAAAGATGCTCTACTCTTAGAAGCTAAGAGTGCTTATTTTATTTCCCCTCGTATGGGACGATTGATGTGGGTTGTTTCTTCGACCTTACGTTATCTTGAAAGGTTCAGAAAGTGTGATTCCTATGAGTCTAGCATGCATTATCTATTTTACTCCACCGAGCCGCGCTATAGTCGGCCGGCTATGGCACCTATTGTGCAACTATACTTATGTATATGTTTTACTCTATTTTAGTCGCGCTATAGTCGACAGCTATTTTACTCCACCGAGCCATAGTCGGCCGGGTATGGCACCTATTGTGCAATCACTGATCAGTTGGGTATGATGATGATGAGGCCCACAGGGGCGTATGTATATGATAATGATGAGGCCCACAGAGGCATATATATATATATATATATATATGACGATGATGATGATTTTAAAGAAAGGATATATGTATATGCATATGCACATCAGGCATTTCAAGGTCAGTCGCCCTCAGAGGCACTCATATGGTACAGGTTGTATGTTTCTTATCCTGACGCATATTACTGTTCTTATATTATGTTTTCCGGTCTTACATACTCAGTACTTTATCCATACTGACGTCCTTTCTTCTGTGGAGACAAATATGAGGCAAGTCAACCTGATCAAGCTGCGGTCATGCCATCACTGTCGGATAAGACAAGAAAAGGCATTGGTTAGCCTTGGAGAAGATCCAAGCGTCCATAAATCTGTCTATGGACGAATCTTGTGTTGAAGATGTACATTTGTGTTTATGTTGTCCTATTGTGTTGCTGTAGAAGACATTGATTCTTACTTAAGGGGTCCTGCGTGACTATTTCTTAAACTTAGCCAAATTGTGGACTTTTTGTTAATTAGTTGTTTTCTAGTTGATTTAGGTTAACTAGTTATTCTTTTCCTAGTTGAGTTAGGTAAAGGCTCATTCTATATAAGCCTAAACACTTTATTATTTTGATACCTTTTGACATTATTATCAATCAAAAAACGGCAGCACATTGCTCCAAAAATCGTGTGAATTAAAATTGAAGGTAGACGATTGAATCTTAAAAATCTTGAAGTTTTGGAGTTAAAATTGAAGTTTCTGAAGAGTTTTACCTTTTTCTTGAAGAAGTTCTTGAATCCTCAAAACGTTCTTAACAAGATTGTATTGAATTCTTGAAGTTCTTGAACATTAATTTGTTGTTCTTGAAGGGAGGCTTGAAAAACGTGTAAGAGCAGCCTAAAATGTGTTAGGGAGGCCGAATTTGAGGAGGAGAATAGGAAACTCTAATTGTAGTCCAAGAAGGAAACAACCCCCAATCCAAAAGGGAGAAGTTTCAAGAGTTGAAATTTTATTTGGACAAGGAGAGGAGGGGCTAATTTGTGTTGGAAAAGGAAAGGGGGGGACCCAAAATCCTAAGGACTAAGGAGAAAGGATTGGTCTTCTCCAAACTAAAGTGGGAAAGCTTCTAAAATTTCCTTATCTCTTCAATTTCGAAATTCTTCTTAATTTCACTACTTCTAATTAGTAATTCTTAGGTAATTTCCCTACTTAAGTAATTACTAATCTTTGAACTTGTAGGACCTCGTGCTAAAACTCAAAATTTCCACTTTCGTAGATAATTCTTGGCTTCTTGTGCTCACTTAAAAAGCTGTCCGCCTATCGAGTCGCATAACTTCACTCACCCCGAAGAAAACTATTGATCTTGTGAACTTGAAAGGTTGCTAAGGAACTTGGTCAATTAGAGGAAGCCAATTTGAAGACAAGTGTGAAATCCTACCCAAAAATTTGAGTGAACCCGAGAGTCATTCAAAAAGTGAGAGCGAGAATTTTAACTAACCTTAACACATTCTCTAGTCTTGTTTCTTTTGCAGGTGCATGGCTACGGAAGAAGAAAAGGTTGTGACTGACATTACTTTGGCAAACCTCTTGGCCGAAGTAAGGGCACTTAGCGCCCGAATGGAGAACATAGAAAGATCCTCTAGCAATCAGAAACACGACGGAGAAGGAACTAGTGATGGTTCCACCGTTAGACCCGAGCAGTTCGTGGAGTTAGCTCGCCAAAACGAGCAGAGGGACGGAGGTGCTCAAAATGTCAGGTCCATGAGGATTCTCCAAGGTGTCATACCACCATTAATGCCAGCCCGGAGAAACATAGCACCCGTAGGGGATATGAGAGCAGCCCGAGAGGATGATCAACCCGAGTTCGACGAATTTGAAGATGATGATTTGGGGCCACGAAATCTGAGAGTAGGACAGAGGAATGGAGGCCGAGACTATGTGGGAAGACGTGGTTATGATCATGGTCCGAGAGGGAGGCTTAGAGGTTTTGGTGGAAGGAACTTAGAGTATGACTTTGATGAGCATGCTGAGCACTATGAGGACTTCCAACCAATCTTACCAAACCGAGGGGGCTGAGACCATGTCCGAAACAGTGGGTTGAACAGCGTCAAGGTTACTATCCCTACTTTTAAAGGAACTAGTGATCCTGACCGATTTTTAGAGTGGAAGCGTCAAGTTGAGCGGATATTTGAAATTAATGATATGTCTAAAGAGAAGAAGGCTACATATGCCATTGCTGCTTTCGAGTCCTATGCTTCGACTTGGTGGGAGGCTGAGAAAAGATCCAGAGTTAGACATAACCAACCGGCACACATAACATGGATAGAATTGAAGCAAATAATGACTCGTAAATATGTGAACCCACGGCACAAGCAAGAATAGTTATAGAAGTTGTATGATTTGAAACAAGGGTTGAAGTCCGTGGAGGAATACTATGATGACTTTGAGAAGATTCGTCTATCACTTGACATGGAAGACGAAGAAGAAGAAGAGGCTATTATCCGATTCAAGAATGGGTTGAATAATGATATCTCCAATCAGTTGAGGCTACATGTGTTCATTGCTCTTCATGATGTGTTCTTAGCTGCCCTTGAAGCCGAAAAGATGATTAAAGAAAGCCGGGCAGCTCGATATAGAGGGGGTTCCGATTCCACTATCATACGTCGAAACAAAGAGTGGAAGACACCGAACACTGGGGGAGCAAGACAAACCCGAGAGCCTACAGCAAGCCAAAACCAAGAGCCTAAGAAGCTAACCCAAGCTACGGCACCTGGGGTTGAACCTAAGGGGTCCGGAGGTAATTCTAAGACTCAACTCATTCTCCTAGTGCATCTTCTTTTCAGTGTCACAAATGCAAAGGCTCTGGGCATTTCGCTAAGGATTGTCCAACACGGAGGACCATGTTAATTCTTGATGATGGAACTGTGTGTGAAGAAGAAAGTGAAGAAGAGATTGAGGATGATAAGGGGGCAGAATTGGTTGAGTGCGGCGAGGAAGAGTTAGAAGAAGAGGGTGTGAATATGTTCTTAGTGGTACGTAGGAACTTGAGCACTATGAACGTACAAGAGGAAGGAGATATGCAGCGTGAGAACTTGTTTCATGCTAGATGTAGGGTGAAAGGAAAGGTGTACTTGATGATAATAGATTCCGGAAGTTGCGCTAATGTAGTAAGCCACACGTTAGTGACTCAACTTAGTATACCTACGAGGAAACATCCCCATCCTTATCGATTGCAGTGGTTGAGTGAATGTGGTGAATTAAAGGTAGTAAAGCAGGCACTCAATAAGTTCAAGGTGGGAGCTTATCAGGATGAAATCTTGTGCGATGTGGTGCCTATACAGGCATGTCATTTACTATTGGGCAGGCCTTGGCAGTTTGATAGATGTGTTGATCATGATAGAAGGGCCAACACTTATACGGCCAAGCTGGAGGGCAAGAGTTATGTACTTAATCCCTTGACAACTAAACAATTTAGTAATGATTACAAACGCATGCGAGAGCTGAAAGAGACGGCTAAAGCTAAGGGTGTTTGTCCAGTTCATAAGGGTGTTTTCTTGAGTTCTAATGATGAAGTTTCTACTAATGTTCACCTCTTGCCTAGTGTTGTTGACGATGTTTTACAGGAATATGTGAACATGCCGCGAGGAGATGGTTCGTTCCAAGTGTTGCCGAAGATCAATAACAACGCCTATGTTATAGACCTGCCAGGTAGTGCCGCTTTGAAAGATGAAGATGGTTCAATTTGAAGGACGAAATCATCTCAAGAAGGGGAGAATGACGCAAGCCAACCTGATCAAGCTACGTTCATTCCATCACTGTCGGATAAGACAAGAAAAGGCATTGGTTAGCCTTGGAGAAGATCCAAGCGTCCATAAATCTTGCTATGGACGAATCTTGTGTTGAAGATGTACATTTGTGTTTATGTTGTACTATTGTGTTGCTGTAGAAGACATTGATTCTTACTTAAGGGGTCCTGCGTGACTATTTCTTAAACTTAGCCAAATTGTGGCCTTTTTGTTAATTAGTTGTTTCCTAGTTGATTTAGGTTAACTAGTTATTCTTTTCCTAGTTGAGTTAGGTAAAGGCTCATTCTATATAAGCCTAAACACTTCATTATTTTGATACCTTTTGACATTATTATCAATCAAAAAATGGCAGCACATTGCTCCCAAAATCGTGTGAATTAACTTGTCCAATTTTGGTGTGATTCAAAATTGAACTTGTTCCTTTTTTTGATCGAACAGTTTGCAAGACCATTGTTGTCTTGAGGGTTGTTCGTATAGTATAGGTACTCCGTGACTTCATCAAGAAGGTAAGTAGACTAGTTCCTACTTGTTGTCTTGATAGTTCATTGAGCGTCTTACTTCTATCTTTTGTTTTCTTGTTTTCACTTTTATATTGCATCAAAATAGACGAGGCTCCCCCACCACAGTAGGCTGTACAATTCAGCGGATATTGGCAAGATCCATTCTTCAGACTTGCCGTGGTCTTGGTATGGATTTTGTTATAGGAATTATGGGCATGTCGAGGCCCTGTTCTGACCTAGGTTGCATTACTTGTCTTCTTCTAGAGGCTCATAGACAAGGGGTTAACTTATGTATAGTAAGATAGCCTTGTCGGCAAATGTATTTTGTTGTATAGTTTTTGCATTGCAGCCTTGTTGGCCATACTATATATGTATGTACCTTTTATTATCGGAAAGTCCAAGCTGATTATGATTATTGTTTGCTATTTATACTAGCCTCGTCAGTCCTTATAGACATTAAGAGAAGTTTGATGACAGGCACGTCGGCACTCGGCAAGTAGGATGGGGGTGCCAGTCGTGGCCCTCCGGCTTGGGTCGTGACAGTATCTCAGAAAGAGGGATGAACCCAAAAGAGCATTCACAAAGATTTGGTACAAGGGCTGCCATTTAAGATTGCATCTTCATGTGGAAGGTATAGAAAGCTAAACTGCCTTTAGATTACTTCATGAAGAGACTGGGATATCAAATGCCATCAAAATGTTGGTGCTGCACAGAACCAAAGGAAGAAACCATGGTACACCTCTTCTACACATCCAACACTGCAACTAAGGTGTGGCAATACTTCCTCTCAAGAAAAGGAATAAAATGGGAAGGTTTAACCTTTCACCAAGCAATAATAAAATGCTGGACAGTACAAGTAGTTCCCAGGCTTCAACCAGTATTATAAGCTGTCCCATCATACATGTATGGGAACTTTGGAAAAGAAGAAACAGCTGCAAATATGGAGAATAAGTTACCATCAGCAGAGTCATCTATCAGATCTCCACATCACTACAGGCATTGGTCCAAACTAGAAACCCAAGAATCAAGGCTCCTCACAAATGGCAGGACCTACTGCACATGATGGAAAACTACACTCCAAGAGTAAAATACAATAAGGTAATCTGGGAATTTCCAATGGCAGGATGGATTAAGGTCAACATTGATGGAGCATCCAAAGGGAACCCAGGTGCTCAATAGGTAAGTCTGAGAGATGAAGCAGGGGAGATCATATATGCACTTTGGCAAAGAAACACTAGAAGGAAAAAATACAACAGCAGAAGCTACAGTCATAGTAGAGGCGCTGAGGTATTGCAGATCACACAACTATTCCCACATCTGGTTGCAAACAGACTCAATGCTGCTAAACAACACAATTAATGAAACATGGAAACCACCTTGGTGCATAACTGAGCCTGTAGATGAGGTGCTGCAAATAAAAGAAGCCCTCACACTTAAGGTGACACACATATACAGGGAAGGAAACAAGTTAGCTGACCATCTAGCCAACTATGCACTTGAAATTGGAAGAATTGAATGTCACGACTTCTGGCAGCTAGATGCACAAGGTCGAAAGAAAAACCAGGACAGTGGTCAAATAATCTACTAATGCCAGCAACCGAAAGATCTCAGAAACAAATACCTCACCTCCCACATGCAGCACACAGAAAAAACTCAAAAAAGACAACAATCCCAGCAGCAGCAAGGCATCAACAACTGCCACATCAGGAAAAATCAGGACAAGGTTCAGGTTATTGTAGCAATTGCAAGGTGTGGTATCAGGACCAAGAGTGCTCAATCTCATGCAATTACAGCAATCACCATGGACCCCCTGTGTCACAACACACCACTGGACCTCAAATCACTTCTCAACATACATGAATAGCAAAGAGAACAATCAACAGCACTTAAATGTCATAGAGACACAACCAAGAAGCAATTCACAAAAGCAACATCCTGAACCATACATCAAAGGTCACATAATCACAAAGCAGCAAACCAACAAAAACACAAACAAAAGTTACTCCACTGTCTCTTTCACTACAAACTGCTTGACAAGGTCCAGATCATTGCTGCAGTTGCAAGGAGTGGTATCAGCACCTCTGGTGCTCAATCTCTTGCCACTACAGCAATCATCTTGGACACCCCTAGGTACACAGCAACACTGGACATCATCTGGGACACAACAGAGTATACTAGACTACAATCAGCAACACAACAACAACATGCCAAGCCAACATACATCACAAGATACAAGAGAAACAGCAAAACATTACCAGAAGCATCAAACACACAGCAACAACAAAGAACAAGCAACAATCTCAAGGCAGGAACAGGAAAAAACAACAACCCACAAAGGAACACCATCCCACTGCAGCAGCTCCAGCAAACAAACAACAGAAATGCTCTACCTGATCACTCACCAACAATCTTCAACATGCTGTCTCCTTACAAAGAAAAAGCAAAATTGAAGACAGCTAGCACTTCTTTGCCACTCCTTTGACAATTTTATAAACCACTTTTGCATTGTACATACAAGGGATAACATCCCGGAACCAAATAATAGAAGCAGAAACATATGTACTTTTTTGTATATATGACCTAGTTCAATCACACCACGTTTTTGTAAATGCGATCGTCTATCAATATAAAATAGACAATCGCCACATCACCATAAGTCTAACAATCCATCACTACTTAGTCATACTTAACTATCACTTCTGGATAACTAAGTGCACATTTACTCTACTTTTGGAGGTAAGGTTTATGTCCCCCTCCTTTTTTGTAACTTGATTACATCAACAAAAACTTATATTTAACCAAATAAAAAAAAACTAAGGCACGAAGAATAGGATTGGGATTGTCAGAACAATCCCTTTCCAAGCTCTGATACCAACTAATGCAATATTAACGCGGAAATAAGAAAACAAAGGATAAAAGTAAGACGTTCTATGAATTATCAAGACAACAAGGAGGAACTAGTCTACTTACCTTCTTGGTGAAATCAAGGAGTACCTATACTATACGAACGACCCTCAAGACAACGATTGTCTTGCGAATTGTTCGATCAAACAAGGAACGAGTTCAATTTTGAATCACACCAAAATTGGACAAGTTAAACACACGGTTTTGGTTGGGAGCAATGGCTGCCGAAAATTCTTTATAAAATTAATGTAAGGTGCTAAAAATAATGAAGTGTTTAGGCTTATATAGAATGAGCCTTGTCCTAAGTTAACTAGGAAACAAATAACTAACAAAAACGGCCACAATTTGGCTAAGTTTAAAGAATAGTCACACAGGACCAAACAAGTAAAAATTAATGTCTTCCATAACTACACAATAATCTCAACATAGTAACAAGCATCACACGCCAAATGCTTGGCTATTCTTCACCATCAAATGTGCATCATGAAGTTCTTTAGCTTGACTTCTCGTGAATGGTCTTGAAGGCTTAAACGTATCATGATCAGGTTGACCTGCATCACATCTTGACCCGATATTAACCATGGTCAAACTTTAAATCCTTAATTAGTTTCTCAACCAATAATCCAGACCACATCTGAGCCCCTTGGGACCCCATCCAATCATACCAACGAGTACAAATACATAATCTTAACTTATCCAAAGCCTCAAACACCCACGAAAATATCACAACAAAGAATCCAAGCTCAAACCGAATAGAACTTCTCTTAAGTTATTAAATTTTTATTCTTTCAAAACAGTGTTCAAATCACACTTAAACACTTTGGATTACTTTCAAACTTTGCACATAAGTTCAATTCAACTATATAGACCTATCCAAAATCACAGAACACCAATTGGAGTCCAATAACATCAAAGTCAACTCTTGGTCAAACTTGTGAACTCCTAATTCTTCAAATTGCCAACTTTCGACAAATAGTGTTGAATTCTTCTATGAACCTCCGAAACCAAATCTGAACACACGTATAAGTCATAAATCATCATACGAACCTATCGAAACAATCAAAACCCGATTCCCAGTCCGTTTACCCAAAAATCAAACCTTGGTCTAACTCTTCCAACTTAAAGCTTCTAAAACGAGAATCATTTTTCCAAATCAATCCCGAACCGCTCAAAAGTTGAAACCAACCATACACGCAAGTCATAATATATAATAGGAAGCTACTAAAAGTCTCAAACCACCGAATGGAACGCTAAAGCTCAAAACGACTAGTTGGATCGTTACAACAATATTATTTTTCAGGACGACGGATCTCCTTGGAACATATTTTATGTGACGGGAGCAGAAATTATAGTCTCAGAATTTTTCATTATTTTGCAATAAAGATAGGAACAGGATACAATGTAGATCATTTTTCAGAATTATGGTTAGAATAAAAGATTATAATTTGACATGATTAGCTTCTTTTAATATTACTAGTTTTAGCATACTTGCATTGCACGTGTGTATAGTGTCTATCAATGTCACGACTCCAAATCCCCTCTGTAGGATGTCGTGACGGCACATAGTCTCTAAGACCAGGTAAGCCTAACAATATGTGGAAACATCAAATAAAAACTTAAAACATCAATATGTACATTTTACCAAAACCTGGTGAGTTATGAGTCATATGCTCTAGATACAATGTTGAACAATCCTATACATCACTGTCCATCGAAAACATAAGAAAATAAGGCATAACAGGGTAGAAGGGGACTCCGAGGCCTGCGGACGGGGCAGGTGTACCTTGATGTCTCCAAAGCAGCAACACAATGCACTAATATCGAGGCTAATAGGATGTGCCTGGATCTGCGAAAAAATATGTGCAAAAGCGTAGTATGAGTACACCACAATGGCACCCAGTAAGTGCCAAGCCTGACTTCGATAGAGTAGTGACGAGATTGGGTCAAGGCCCTACTGAGATAATAAGAAACAAGACAGAGATAATATGATATAATGAAAATGACAGGGAAATAAACACTAAAGAAATTACGGGAAATAACAACACGGAATCAAGGAAAGCTAATACAACACGAAAGGAAAACAAGAATATTACATGTTAAGGAAAACAAGAACCAAACAATCCAGAAAATAAAGAATATCAATAGGGGCATTATCGAGGTACCGCCTCGTAGTCCCAAATCGTAAAACCAAATCATAGTCTTTCCTTATATCACTGCGGGAGCCTTTATATTTGGTTTTTGAAAATTATTTTCTCGAAATAGCATCCCGCGTTTTAGCCCACCTTATCACACCGCATGGCTTCTAGTAGTTACCCCACTAGCCACGCGTATCAAGCCCACCTTACCTCACCGCATGCGTTTCAACACCCAGAACTTACACCACCGCATGCGTGTCAATAATCACAATGGCACGGCAGAAACCTTGTGCAACAATAACAACCGCACGGCAGAGACCTCGTGCAAACAACCAAACAATCACCTCAACAATAACACGAAATCCAAAACAAAACAACTGAATAAATGATATTCCAAGGATAGCAATTTCAAGTAAAGAATTTTCACAGTTAAGTAATGAATACAGAAATCAAGAAAAACAAGTAATTCAACTAAACATGTGATACAAGTTGCAAATAGGAGATAAGACATGTAGACTTGTGAAATTTGGCTAAACATGATGACTACTATGTGCTAAAGTAACTCAATTAAGGCACGCAAAAAGCAAAATTTCAACATTTAGCCCGTGTACGCACTCGTCACCTTGCGTACATGGCCTTCAGATATCACAAAGTATCACCAAAACACCAAATCCTAAGGGGAATTTTCCCCACACAAGGTTAGACAAATTAGTTACCTCAAACCACACTCAATCAATCAATTAGAAGGCCTTTTCCTCGATTTTCTAATTCCGAACAGCTCGCATCTAGCCAAAACTATTTCATACTGTAAATATAACTATAAGAAACTAATTTAAATAATGAAATAATGATCTTAGCTAAGAATTGAAAAATCGCTCCAAAAAGTCGACCCGGACCCACATCTCAGAATCCGATAAAAGTCACAAAATCCGAAAGCCCATCCAACCACGAGTCTAACCATACCAAATTTATCAAAATCCCACACCAATTCGACACCCAAATCCCCATTTTAAACTCTCCAAATCCCTAGCCTCAACTCCCAAAATTACACCTCAAAACCACACAATTTAGGTGGGAAATTCAATGGAGAAACACAATTATTGAATAAACTTAACCACAAATGACTTAACTCAAGAACCCCTTCGAAATCCCTCTCAAAAACCGCCTAATCCCGAGCTTGGAATGTTCAAAATGAACAAAACTATGGAACCCTCGATTTTAATACTTTACCCAAGCTTTCCGCACCTGCGACAACTTAACTGCATCTGCAGTGTCGCAGAAGCGAAACTCCTTCCACTTTTGTGGTGAACCACTGGAACTAAGCCTTCGCGCCTGCGGAAAATACTCCGCTTCTGCGCAAACGCAGGTGCGATCATCTTCCTGCTTCTACACTGACCCCTCGCTTCTGTGCTCAACCTTTCTGCATCTGCGACCACGCAGGTGCGGACAATCCTTCGCACCTGCGATCACAGCCTTCCTCACTCCTGGCCACATATGCACTTCCTAGCTCGCACCTGCAACCAAAGCTCCAGAAGACTCCAGCTATAGCACCCCTTTTAACTCCAAACTTGATCCTATAATCATCCGAACTTCACCCGAGGCCCCAGAGACCTCAACCAAATATACCAACAAATCCTAAAACAGGATACAAACTTAGTTAAGCTTTCAAATCACATCAAACAACGCTAAAACCACAAATCGCGCATTGATTCACGCCTAATGAACTATTGAACTTTTAACTTCTACATCCGATGCCGAAACCTATCAAATCACGCCCGATTGACCCCAAATTTTGCACATAATTCACAAATGACACAACAGACCTACTTTAACTCCCGAAACCCCAATCCAAGCTCGATAACCACAAAGTCCACTCTCGGTCAAACTTCTAAATTTTCAACTTTCGCCATTTCAAGCCTTATTCAACTTTAGACCTCCAAATCACAATCCGGACACGCTCCTAAGTCCAAAATCACCCAACGGAGCTAACGGAACCATCAAAACCCCATTCTGGAGCCATTTACACACAAGTTAACATCCGGTTAACCTTTTCAACTTAAGCTTCCAACCTTAAGAATAAGTGTCTCAATTCATTCTGAAACTTCTCCGAACCCGAACCAACTACCCCCGACAAGTCACGTAACAAAAATTAAGCAATGAATGAGTAGTAAATGGGGGAACGGGGCTACAACTCTCAAAATGACCGGCCGGGCCGTTACATCCTCCCCTTCTTAAACAAACGTTCGTCATCGAATGAGTATAGAGATATACCTAAAGCGAATAAAAGATGAGGATAATGGCTACGCATATCATGCTCGGTCTCCCAAGTTGCCTCCTTGACTGATAACTATTGTTGTAAGAAAACTCCGCAAGCGGCAAGAACTGATCCCAAGAACCCCCAAAATCCATTACACATGCATGAAGCATATCCTCCAATATCTGAATAGTGCGCTCGGACTGTCTGTTCGTCTAAGGGTGAAATGTTGTACTCAACTCCACCCGAGTACCCAACTCATGTTGCACGGCTCTCTAGAACTACGATGTAAACTGCGTACCCCGATCAGAGATGATAGATACCGGCACGCCATGAAGCCTGGCAATCTCGCGAATGTAAATCTAAGCCAGCTGCTTCGAAGAGTAAGTAGTCACCACTGGAATGAAATGAGCTGACTTGGTATATTCTATCCACAATCATCCAAACTGCATCGAACTTCCTTTGAGTCCGTGGGAGCCCAACGACAAAATCCATGCAGTGCGCTCCCATTTCCACTCCGGAATATCTAGCTTCTGAAGCAATCCACCTAGCCGTTGATGCTCATACTTCACCTGCTGGAAATTTAGGCACCGAGATACATACTCCACTATCTCCTTCTTCATTCTCTTCCACCAATAATGCTGCCTCAGGTCCTGACACATCTTCATGGCACCTGGATGAATGGAGTACTGTAAACTGTGAGCCTCCTAGAGAATCAACTCATGCAAGCCATCTACATTGGGCACGCATAGCCTGCCCTACATCCGTAATACACTATCATCTCCAATATTGACCTCCTTGGCATCGCCGTGCTGAAACGTGTCCTTGGGGACAAGTAAATAGGGGTCGTCATACTGACGCTCTATGATACGATCACAAAGAGAAGATCGAGAAACCACATAAGCCAAAACTCGACTCTGCTCAGAAACATCTAATCTAACAAACTGGTTGGCCAAGGCCTGAACATCTAAGGATAATGGGCTCTCTACTATCGGTAGATATGCTAAGCTGCTCAAACTCTCCGCCTTACGACTCAAGGCATCGGCCACCACATTGGCCTTCCGGGGATGACTTAGAATGGTGATATCATAGTCCTTAGCAAATCTAACAACCTCCGCTACCGCAAGTTAAGATCCTTCTATTTGAAAAGATGTTGTAGACTCCGGTGATCGGTGTAAACCTCACAAGGGACACTGTACAAATAGTGCCGCCTGATCTTCAAGGCATGAACAATAGCTGCTAGCTCGAGGTCGTGGACAGGATAGTTCTTCTTATGCACCTTCGGATGTCTAGACTCCTAGGCAATCACCCTACCATCATGCATCAACACCGCGCCAAGACCAATCACGATGCATCACAATACACAGTATAAGGCCCCGAACTTGTGGACAATACCAACATTGGGGCTGTAGTCAAAGCAGTCTTGAGCCTTTGAAAGCTCTCCTCACACTCTTCGGTCCACCTGAACGGAGCACCCTTCTGGATCAATCTGGTCATATGTGCTGCAATAGATGAGAAACCCTCCACGAATCGACGGTAATACCTCGCCTAACAAATAAAACTCCGAATCTCCGTAGCAGAGGATGGTCCCCTCACTCGACACTACTCAAAAATGCCATTGAATCTATCTAGAATTCATGCTTCAAAAATTTTGCATATAACTTCTTTTCTCTCAAGGTCTGAAGCACAGTCCTCAGGTTCTGCTCATGATCCTCCCGACTCTGAGCGTACACCAGAATATCATCAATAAACACAATGATGAACGAGTCAAGATAGGACTGAAATACACTATTCATCAAGTGCATGAATGTTGCTGGGACGTTGGTCAGCCCAAAAGATATCACAAGGAACTCGTAATGTCCATACCGAGTCTTGAAGGCAATCTTCAGGATATCTGGCTCCCGAATCTTCAACTGATGATAGCCTGAACGCAAGTCGATCTTAGAGAACAATCTAGCACCCTGAAGCTGATCAAATAGGTCATCAATACGTGGCAATGAATACCTGATCTTCACTGTAATCTTGTTCAACTAGCAATAAGCAATACACATATGCATAGAATCATCTTTCTTCTTTACAAATAAGACTGGAGCACCCCAAGGTGACACACTGGGCCGAATGAAGCCCTTATCAAGCAACTCTTGCAACTGTTCCTTTAACTCATTCAACTCTATTGGGGCCATATGATACGGTGGAATAGAAATGGGCTGGACGCCCGTAACAAATCAATACCAAATTCGATATCTCTGTTGGGAAGCATGCCCGGAAGATCCGCCGGGAATATATCTGGATAATCCCTCACTACTAGAACAGACTCGAAGGTAGGAGTATCAACACTGACATCTCTCACATATGCTAGATATGCATCACACCCCTTCTCAACCATCCGCTGAGCCTTTAGAAATGTAATAACCCTGCTAGGAACATAATTTAAAGTACCTCTCCACTCAAACCGCGATAGACCTAGCATAGCCAACGCCACAGTCTTGGCGTGACAATCAAGGATAGCATGATAGGGCGACAACCAGTCCATGCCCAAAATAACATCAAAATCTACCATACTAAGAAACAATAAATCGGCTCTTGTCTCAAAACCACTAAGAACAACCAAACACGACCGATACACACGTTCAATATCAATAGAATCTCCCACAAGTTTAGACACATAGACAGACGAACTCAAAGAATCACGGGATACGCCCAAATAAGTGGAGCCTGGATCAAATAAGACCGATGCATCTCTATGACAGACTGGAACAATGCCTGTGATGATATAGTCGAATGCAACTGCCTTCGTCCTAGCAGGAAGAGCGTAGTTTCTGGCTTGGTCTCCCCCTCTAGGGCGACTTCTGCCAGCTCGATCTCCAGCTTTGGCTGGCTGGGCAAGTGGGGTTTTGCAGCTGGTGCGGCGACCATGGGTTGAGAATCCTGAGGACTCGGTAGAATACGTGGAGCCTGAGTAGTCTGTGGAGGTGCGCCCCTCCTGAGTCTAGGGCAATCCCTCACCATATGACGAGTGTCACCACACTCAAAACAAGCTCTCGGAGGACATGGCTGTTGTGGCTGGCTCGGGCCTGATCGGCTGGACTGACCACTGAAAGCACCCGTGCAGGAGGTGCACTATGTACCGGCGGTGTACAACAACGAGCCTGAGGCCTATGAGTGGTCCGAATACCACTGGAAGCTGGAAATGCGGAATGAATAGGGCGACTCACATAGCCCCTACCATGACGAGCTGCAGCTGGGGCACGGGTACCACTCTGTGTGCTAGACCCAAGAGACCTCTTGGCCACCCTCTCCTCTCTCTCCCGAGTCAACATACCCTCCAATCTCCTAGCTATCCCCACTACCTACCGGTATGCGATGTCCATCTCCAACTCTCGGGCCATGCTAAATATGATACTGGGGTTGAGCCCCTCGATAAATCGACGGACCCACTCTCTAACAGTAGCAACCAAAGCTGGTGCATGCCTAGCCAAATCACTGAACCGGACTGCATACTCCGACACGGTCATAGAAGCATAGCGCAACTGCTCTCTACGCGCCATGCATCTCTGAGACTCTGGGGAACGTACTCCCTCCAGAAAATATCCGAGAACTCAGTCCAAGTGAGTGAAGTTGCCTCGGTCGGACTACCCAACTCATATGCTCGCCACCACTGATAAGCCACTTCCCTAAGCTAGAATGTAGTGAAAGCAACCCTACTAGACTCCGCAATACCCATAGTACAGAGGATACTAGACTCCGCAATACCCATACCCAACTCATATGCTCGCCGCCACTGATAAGCCAATTCCCTAAGCTGGAATGTAGTGAAAGCAACCCCACTAGACTCCGCAATACCCATAGTACGGAGGATACGGTGGCACTCCTCAAGAAAACCCTGGGCATCCTCTGACGCCAAGCCACTGAAAGTAGGAGGGTGGTACTTCTTGTACCTCTCGAACCTGAGTTGCTCCTACTTAGAAGCTGCTGCCTTAACCTCGGGCTGAACTGGGGATACCGACTGCACTGGTATGACCTTTGGGACCTGGTCAACCTGTACCCGCTGCTCTTGGGTACTGGCCGGGGGAGTCTGTGCTCCTCCTCCGGCCTGAGATGTAGCAGGAGCAAGTGTGATCAACCCTGCCTGAGCTAAAGTGCTGAACATGCTCAGAAACTGGGCGAGAGTCTCCTGGAGAGCTGGTGCAATAATAGGCGTCTCAGGTGCCTGCCCTCCAACTTAAGCTACAGGTGGCTCCTTTGTAGCAGCTTGTGCGGGTGCTCTGGCTGCACCACGTCGTCTTCCTCGGCTTCTACCCCGGCCCCGGCCTCTCATGGCTCTAGCAGGGGGCGCGGGTGTCTGGTCATCTGATCCAACTGTACGTGTCCTCACCATCTGTGAGAGAATAGAAAACTAGAAATTTAGAATCCGAAATCAAAGATTTCACACAATAAGGAATTAAAGAAGTGAAGTTTTTCACTAACAGTTCCATAGCCTCCCGAAGATAAGTACAGATGTCTCCGTACCGATCTGCGAGACTCTACTAAACCTGCTTTTGACTCATAACACCTACGAACCTAGAGCTTTGACACCAACTTGTCACGACCCCAAATACCCTCCATAGGATGTCGTGATGACACCTAGTCCCTACGATTAGGTAAGCCTAACAATATGCGGAAACATCAAATAAAAACTTAAAATCTCAAAACTTCACAATTTCATTAATAGACCATAAGCTCAATACGTACTTTTTTCCAAAACCCGGTGAGATATGAGTCACAAGCTCTAGATACAATGCTAAACAATCCTATACATCATTGTCCATCAAAAACATAAGGAAATAAGGAAAAGCAGGGTAGAATGGGACTCTGAGGCTCGCGGACGCGGGCAGGTGTACCTAGAAGTCTCCAAAGCAGCAACACAGCGCATTAATATCGAGGCTGATAGGATGTAACTGGATCTGCACAAAAACATGTGCATAAGCGTAGTATGAGTACACCAGAATTGTACCCAGTAAGTGCCAAGCCTAACCTAGGTAGTGTAGTGACGAGGTCAGGTCAAGGTCCTACTGAGATAATAAGAAACAAGACAGAGATAATATGATATAATGAAAATGATAGGGAAATGAACAATAAAGAAATTACGGGAAATAACACTAAATCAAGGAAAGTTAATACAACACGAAAGGAAAACAAGAATTTTACATGTCAAGGAATACAAGAACCGAACAGTCCAGTAAATAATGATATCAATAGGGGCACTCCCGAGGTACCGCCTCGTAGTCCCAAATCGCAAAAATAAATCACAGTCTTTCCTTATATCACCGCGAGAGCCTTTATATTTGGTTTTTGAAAATCATTTTTTCGAAATAGCCTCCGGCGTTTTAGCCCACCTTATCACACCGCATGGCTTCTAGTAGTTCCCCTACTAGCCACGCGTATCAAGCCCACCTTATCTCACCGCATGCTTTCAACACCCAGACCTTACCACCACATGCGTATCAATTATCAGAACGGCATGGCAGAAACCTCGTGCAACAATAACAATCGCACAGCAGAATCCTCGTGCAAACAATAACAATCGCACGGCAAAAACCTCGTGCAAAAAACCAAAAAATCACCTCAACAATAACACGAAAGCCAAAACACAACAACTGAATAAATGGTATTCCAAGGATAGCAATTTCAAGTAAAGAATTTCCACAGTTAAGTAATGAATACGGAAATCAAGAAAAGTAAGTAATTCACCTAAACATGAGATACAAATTGCAAATAGGAGATAAGACAAGTAGACATGTGTACTGTAGCTAAACATGATGACTATAACGTGCTAAAGTAACTCAATTAAGGCATGAAAAGGAAACTACATGCAAAAACCGGAATTTCAACATTTAGCCCGTGTACGCACTCGTCACCTTGCGTACACAGCCTTCACATATCACAAATTATCACCAAAATACCAAATCCTAAGGGAACATTCCCCCACAAAAGGTTAGACAAGTCACTTACCTCAAACCACGCTCAATCAATCAATTAGAAGGCCTTTCCCTCAATTTTTCAACTCCTAACGGCTCGAATCTAGTCAAAATAATTTCATACTATAAATATAACTATAGGAAACTAATTTAAATAATAAAATAACGATCTTAGCTAAGAATTGAAAAATCGCTCCAAAAAGTCGAATTGGGCCCAAGTCTCAGAATCTGATAAAAGTCACAAAATCCGAAAGTCCATCCAACCACGAGTCTAACCATACCAAATTTATCAAAATCCAACACCAATTCGATACCCAAATCCCCAATTTAAACTCTCAAAATCTCAAGCCTCAACTTCCAAAATTACACCTCAAAACCACACAATCTAGGTGGAAATTCAATGAATAAACATGATTATTGAATAAAATTAACCACAAGTGACTTACCTCAAGAACCCCTTCGAAATCCTTCTCAAAAATTGCCTAATCCCGAGCTTGGAATGTTCCAAATGATGAAAATCACGGACCCTCAATTTTAATACTCTGCCCAGGTTTTCTGCACCTGCAACAACTTAACCGCATCTGTGGTGTCGTAGAAGCAACAATCCTTCCGCTTCTGCGGTGAACCACTGGAACCAAGCCTTCCCGCCTGCGAAAAATACTCTGCTTCTGCACAAACACAGGTGCGACCATCTTCTAGCTCCTGCGCTGACCCCTTGCTTCTGCGCTCAACCTCTCCGCATCTGCGACCACGCAGGTGCGGACAATCCTTCGCACCTGCGACCATAGCCTTCCTCACTTCTGGCTGCATCTGCACTTCCCAACTCGCAACTGCGACCAAAGCTCCGCAATTTGATTGCACCAGAAAACTCCAGCTACAGCACCGCGTTTAACTCCAAACTTGATCTGATAATCATCCGAACTTCACCCGAGGCCCTCGGGACCTCAACCAAATATACCAAAAAGTCCTATAACACGATACGAACTTAGTCGAGCCTTCAAATCACATCAAAGAACGCTAAAACCACGAATCGTGCATTGATTCACGCCTAATGAAATTTGAACTTCTAACTTCTACATCCGATGCCGAAACCTATCAAATCACGTCCGATTGACCCAAAATTTTGCACATAAGTCACTAATGACACAACAGACCTAATCCAACTACCATAACCCCAATCCGAGCCCCGTAACCACAAATCCCACTCTCGGTCAAACTTCTAAATTTTCAACTTTTGCCATTTCAAGTCTAATTCAACTACGGGCCTCCAAATCACAATCCAGAGACGCTTTTAAGTCCAAAATCACCCAACGAAACTAATGGAACCATTGAAACCCCATTCCAAAGCCATTTACACACAAGTCAACATCCGGTCAACCTTTTCAACTTAAGTTTCCAACCTCGAGACTAAATGTTTCATTCAGAAACTTCTCTGGACCTGAACCAACTACTCCGGCAAGTCACATAACAACAATTAAGCAGCGAATGAGCAGTAAATGGGCTACAACTCTCAAAACGACCGGTCGGGTCGTTACAATCAATTAAAAATATATACATTGACGTTAAAATAAAATGCAATATTTTTTTAAATAATAAAAATAATTTTCTCATGGTAATTGTATTAAATATCTTCTAAATATACATACATGATGAATTTAGTTAAATTAGTTGTACATTATTTTGTAGTTATACAAATCTTACAATATACTTTACAAATATGTTAAATTGTATCTCGCCTGACATCTCTTTATGAATACATTTTGGCTTCCACTATTTCATCATTATTTCTTTAATTCTCCATTTAACCAATTTAATTCTTAACACTATAATTAAATTTAATTTTATATTCTGATTTCTTTTATCGCCGATGGTCTTTTCTGAAAAATAATTTATGTACTCTAAGATTTGTGTAAACTTAAAAAATAATCTTACCTATATGATAAATTGGGAAATGTCACGACCCAATTCCTACTATAGGTCGTGATGGCGCCCAACATCGCCGTTAGGTAAGCCAACGGTGAACTATCCATTCAGTTATTCATTTTATTATTTTTGAAATCATAAATCTTATTAAGTAGAGAATTCAATGCATATAAAAATCATGGACACTTAAAATATTAGTAAGATATAAAATAAAAGATGATAATATCAAGCCGAACTGTAAACAACCACTAGAGTATCCCAAAACCCGGTGGCGTAAGTGCATGAGCATTTACGAAGGACTATAATAATAGTACAACAGATATCTGGAATATAAAATAGACAGGATAAAGTAATTAATCAAGATGGAGACTTTGAGGGCTATGGTGCGTAGCATAGAATACAGATCACCATAAAGTCCCCTTGGTAGGTGCACTTACGCGCCAAGATGACCATTAAAGGAACCTATCAGATCCCGCACATTTAGTACAGAAGTATAGTATGAGTATGTAAATCAACGCATACCCAGTAAGTATCTAGACTAACTCAAGAGAAGCAGTGACGAGGGGTCGATATCGACACTTACTAGTGGTCCAATAAATAAGATGCAGGAACTATAAGCAGGCATGAGGTGCAACAAGATCAATAGAATAAGAAACAGTAATCTACATGAGCCTTTAACGAAATATCAGTTTAAAATTTCCACATAGACATGCCATCTCAACAAATAAGAATCGTTAAATAAATATCCGTTCTCCGGTCACAAAGGAATATCATGTAATTTCCAAGTCTGCAATCGAGAGGGTAATCTCGTGGGTATTCGGACTCCTAGTAATTTTAAGCACGAATTATGCCAGGGTCGTTCAGCCGGATCCATATAGTCGTGTACATACACTGCCGAGGTCGTACGGCCCAATCCATGGATGCATATCATATATACATATATTGCCGAGGAGTTTGGCCCGATCCCCAAAAAGTGGAGAAACTTATCGAACTACGGCTACATGTTTGCAATATATAAATGGGAACGTAAAGTAACCATGACCTTTTAACAATTTTTGAATATCTTGCCAACAACTCAAGGTAAAATTATATTTGATCTAACATGATCTCTAATTACATTTCATTTATAAGTCTTAGGTAATTAAACTAAGAAGTTGAATTCAGATAATACAAATATTGCATGATAAAGTCCTAAGTCTACTCGGACATAAACATGATATTAGCTACGTACGGACTTTCGTCACCTCGTGCGTACGTGTCCCCCACAACAAGTAGCACATAACAAATACACACCTACGGGGTAGTTTCTCTCTCACAAGGTTAGACAGGAGACTTACCTCGCTCTGAAGTTCAATAACCGGCTCCAATGCCCCTCTAACACCTCAACCAATGCCCATCAATCCGAAACTAGTCAAAAAACGTGCAATCCATCAAAATGTACTCCAATGCTTATAATTTAACAATTCATAACAATCCTCAACTCCGCTCAAAAAGTCATCAAAGTCAACTCGGATTCCAAATTTTTTTGAAGATAAACATTACCCATAATACCACAAACTCAAATATATAATTTATTGTCAATTCCATGTCCAATTTCGTGGTCAAAATCCAAAAATACCGAACTATAGGTTTTCTCCTAAAATCCCATAATTTTCATAAATTTTCATGTTTAAATCCACATATAAATCATGTTTTAACTCACAAGGTGTAGAAATCACTTACCTCAAGATTGATGATGAAAATGGCGCTCCAAAATTGGCTCCAATGGAAGAAATAAGGTGAAAATGAGCCAAACCCCCGATTTAAAACGAGTCTGCCCAGAATTCCCTTCTTCGCAATCGCGAAAATACACTCGCGATCGCGAAGGTCAAATGTCCAGCTGCCAAAAATCTTCCTTCGCATTCGCGATCGCCATCCCGCATTCGCGATGCCTCCAGGTCCTACTGCTTCGCATTCGCGATCCTCGAGTCGCGTTAGCGAAGGCTTAGCGCCTCCAGGCCCCAACTCCCCTTCCTTCTTCGCATTCGCGATGCACAAATACCTCCCTAGCTCCAACTTCTCTTTGCGATCGCATCCCATCAACCGCGATCGCAATGCTTACTAGGAACACCAGAAACCAGCAATCACAAAACAAAGGAAAATGGTCTGAAACCATCCCAAAATACGCCCGAGGCCCCCGAGGCCCCCGAGACCCCGTCCAATCACACCAACAAGTTCTAAAACATAACACGAACCTGCTCGAGGCCTCAAATCACACCAAATAACATCAAAACTATGAATCAACGATCGAAACCTTTCTTTAAACTTTAACTTTTAAACTTCGACGAACGCGTCTGAATTATACTTAAACATTCTGGAATGACGCCAAACTTTACGCACAAGTCACAAATCTCAATATGAACCTTTTCCAAGGCTCGGAACCCCAAACGGACATTGATAATATTAAATTCCACTTCAAATCAAACTTAGGAAATTCATAAACTTTCAAAATGCCAACTTTCCATAATAAGTGCTGAAATGCTCCCAGGCCACCCGATACTCAACCCAAATATACTCCCAAGTCTGAAAGCATCATACGAACCTATTGAAACCTTCAAATCCCGATTTCGAGGTCGTTTACTCAAAAGTCAAACCTTGGTCAACTCTTCCAACTTAAAGCTTCCGAATTGAGGATTTTCCTTCCGAATCAACTCTGAACTTTCCAAAATTTAATTCCGACAACGCGTACAAGTCATAAAAACATGAAGTGAAGCTACTCAAGGCCTCAAACTGCCAAACGACGTGCTAGAGCTCAAAACGACTGGTCGGGTCGTTACATTCTCCCCCACTTAAACATATGTTCGTCCTCGAACGTGCCAAGAGCTGCTCCGGAGTTTCCCAAAATCATTGTTTAACACCTCGTGCACTTACCTGTGCCACCACCACCCCTGTGGGAACACTTGCTCGAGCCCGACCGAAGATCCTTTTTGTTACCTTAGCCAACAAGCCTTAGAGCCCAATTCCAACATCAGGAATTCTCTATGAGACCTGATTCTAACATACGAACACCGTATCAATCTCAACCCGTTGTACCAAATATGATCATGCACCCATTCTGAAACCACTCCATACACCGCATAATTCTTATGCTCATAATAACATCCTCTAACCGTAGAAGCTGCCAATCCACTAAGCTGATGTTCGTAGTATACCTCATTATGCGCATAAGCCCTAATCTAACCCTCGGTGAAAGCGACCCATAGAAGCTCATAACCACTTGCCAAATCAATAAATCATGGAGTCTCTCCGTTTGACAAGAACCATTATCTCATTCTGAATGGAATAGTGACGTTTTCTCTTTAATATACCTTACATAAATCCGATCACACTGGTCTCAGGTTTAAATACCTCCTCTCACCCAGTACAAGCTGCTCAGGCAATAAGCCACCTCAAACATCGCCTAAAACCTCATATGACGCCATCAATGCGCCAACAAGCTACAACTTGAATATGACCCATAAAGAAGAACGAACTCTAGCAAAGAACCACCCTGCTCGCGTAACAAATAAAACAGTCGAGCAGATGCTATGAACCTATCTCAGAGATGAGAAATGAGACACACAAAAATAAGTATAAGGAATCCACACATGATACTGTTGCGGCGTGCAACCCGATCCAAACATGATACTCGTGGTGGCGTGCCACCCGATCCATTGATAACAATCAACAGGGAAAATACCCATCAAGCCATAATTCCCAAACCCATGAGATGCTTGAATATCGACCACAAGTACGCCAAGTGCATAAATACGACCATAGGGAGACGGATAGTGCCATGCACTACAAAACTTGAGCACGACTAAGGTGCAATAAACGGCCTGCATTTGGAGAACCATCTCGCTCATATAACACTATAAGCTACATCGGATCACAACACACGGGTGAATAGCCAAGCCGTCTCGCAACCCACGTGGCATAAAAGAGTAGCACCAAAATAGACTAAGGCAGGATATCATCCACCACGCTTGAAGACTCATCCGTAAGCAGTGCTATGCTGAATAAGTATATCTGATCTGAAATAAAATATACATCCACATAAAGCCTACCCACAGGCCTCAAAGCTGATTCCAGTCATCCCAAAACAGGTCAATAACCATCCAAAGATCCACAATAACCTTTCTATGACACATACAATTAATCGTTAAATCGGGAACAACTTCCATAATCCACAACCATTTGGCAGCCTGGTCAAACAGGCTCTAACTAGCAAATCCAACATAAAAGAGTGTATGTATTAAGAGGTGCACTAACTAATACCTTCAATCCTAAATTATCGAGTTCAGATCCTTTTGTTTATTTTTTGTTAATGCATGCTCTTATTTTATAGTCAAACCTCTCTTTAACAATCTAATTTGTTCCGATATTTTTTGGTTTTTATAGGGAATGGCTGTTATACACCTATAACAATATTTAACGTTTAAATATTTTTTGAAGGTTATAGATAAAACTTATCCAAAAATTAATTATATTTTTTTTAGTGTTACATATAAAAGATAGGAAAATTCTTCAAATTTAAAATCTTAGAAGATATGCATATTTCACTAGGTATATATTGAAGAAAGCTAATACATTATTAATAAATTTATGACTAAATATACAAATATTTAAACTCTAAGGCACACATTTTAAAGCTACTAGGAAAATAAAAACTTTCAAGATTGATGAAAGAACTTTGTAATTGTAGTTGTTTCATAGATTTCATTCTCTTACTACTGATATAACACTTGAATTGGCTAACATTTGTGTCCCAATTTTCAACAAAAAGGTATCCAATGAAAAATCTATCATGTGCTGATCTTCAAATCTTATGTATTATGCAAGATAGAAACTTTGTTCAATGAAAAAGATTATGTGCATATTTTTAGAATTATTACTAGTAAAATTAAAGATTCTAAATAGCTATTATTGAGGGATTATTTTACAAAAAGTGTTCTGCTATAAATATGGTTGTTGCTGGTTATAGGTAAAAAGTTGTTATAGAGAGGTAAAATTAAAATTTGGTTCTAAGAAAAAATTGAATTTGATAAGTAAATAACCGTTATATAAGGATGCTGTTATACAGAGACTGTATTTGTTGAAATCTAAGTATTTTGAAACTATATGAAAAGACGTTTCTTTTCTTTTGGTAATGGGAACTTAATCAAATATTTGGTTACTGCTTAATATGACAAATCTTAATGTATTTCTTTAATATCTAGCAATAATTATAGCTTAATAGTGATCGATTTCTTTTTCTTCCACTTTCTAGTTTACCCTATTTGTGAAGGGAGAAAGGGGATAAAATCAGTACGTAAAATCAAAGAAACTTGTATAGGGTCGAATTCGGTCGCTTGCATAGGGAATGTCGATTTCGGGGTTTGACGACCAGCATCGATTGAAGTCGTTACTCGATAGGCTGAGAACCAGACATCGAAAAGGAGAAGTCCAAGACCGGATTCCACCAGAACGAAGCTCGAAGACAAGGCGCTCGAGACGAGATCGTCGAGGCCGATCAGGGTAAGACACCTTATGGTAAAATTATCAGATTGACGTGACTAAAGGACCGGAAATCTCGTAATATGTAAATATCTCGGCGGGAATCGCGGCTGAAATCAGTAAAGACGTTGAAGCCATTAATTCTAGGGATATCTTACCTTGAAGATAGGTTTTTTACCTTGTTTAGGATTCTTTTTCCTCCCTATATAAACAGGCAGCACTATTGTAAATGGACACAACAACCTACGATCAGTATGCACAAGGCTATAATCTATATACTTTTTCAATCTATCTACTTCATATCTTGCTTTAGAGGATTCTACCGCAATAAAGCTACTAAATACTTGTGGTTTGCGTCCTCCTTTACTCGCTGAATTTAATCTTTATTTTTGTTCGTTCTTTAGTTGTATCAAACCAAGTCGCGTATCCTTAAAACCACGTACAAATTTAATTGTTATCCGTAGCCAAGGGTAAACAGTTTGGCGCCCACCGTGGGGCTAAGGATAATAGTGAAAGTTTGATACAATTTTCTATCACACAAACTATTTTACACTTGTTCTTTGCAGAATACTTTTTGATTTCAGGTTATAATACAATCATGTCGCATTCTCAATCTGTGCCTCAGTATGTCGATGGCGAGTTTGACCACCAGGGCGAAAACAACAACGTGGCGCCCGGTAATGATGTTCCAGTCGACGCTAATTCCCAAATGGCGGTCGATGTGGATCGGGCTTCTAGCCCATCGAACAGTGTTCGAAGAGAATACCGTTCGACAAATCAAAATGATGAAGAGGACGGGATTAGCCTCAGGATGATATTCAACATGTTGCAAGCCCAGCAAGTGGCCATTGCTCAGTTGCAAAATCGGAGTCAAGTTTCGAATAGGGTTGAGGCTGGCCCGTCTCGGGAAATTATCCTCGAAAATAAACCAATCACAGTGGAACCAAGCGAAGGCGGATCGGGGGCAAACTCCGGGATCATGAAGATGCTCGAGGAACTAACCAGACGAGTCGAGTCTGGCCAGAAGAAGATCGAGGCCAATGACAAAAAGATAGAAACATATAATTCGAGGGTGGATCAAATTCCAGGAGCACCCCCAGTATTGAAAGGTTTAGATTCAAAGAAATTCGTGCAGAAACCTTTCCCATCAAGCGCCGCCCCAAAACCCATATCGAAGAAGTTTCGCATGTCGGAAATTCCCAAATACAATGGGACATCTGATCCAAAGGAGCATGTAACAACATACACATGCGCCATAAAGGGAAATGATCTCGAAGACGATGAGATTGAGTCCGTTCTGTTGAAGAAATTCGGAGAGACCTTGTCAAAATGGGCAATGACTTGGTATCACAATTTGTCCCCGAATTCCATTGATTCTTTTGCCATGCTTGCAGATACCTTCGTGAAAGCTCATGCGGGAGCCATCAAAGTAGAGACACGGAAATCAGACTTATTTAAAGTCAGGCAAAGGATAACGAGATGCTCAGGGAATTTGTATCTCATTTTCAGATGGAACGAATGGACCTACCACCGGTCACTGATGATTGGGCCGTACAGGCCTTCACCCAAGGACTCAACGCTCGAAGTTCAACGGCTTCGCAACAGCCTAAGCAGAGCTTGATTGAATATCCGGCTACCACATGGGCAGATATACGTAACTGATATCAATCGAATATTAGGGTCGAGGATGACCAACTTGGAAGCCCCTCAGGATCAACTTACCCCATCAGAACTCATGATACGGTTCAAAGGGATATTTATCGAGATCCAAGATCGAGCAGAGACAGGCATCGACCATATCTTGGGGACCGAAAGGCCACTCCAGAAGGCAGGGTTCCCCGAGATGAGAAAGGAGGAAAGATCTTAATGGGAGTAACCGAGGACCATTGGCGAGAAACAACTTCGAGAGAACCACTGGCCATCGAGAAGCACCGCGACTGTCCGAGTACAACTTCAACGTTGACTCGGCTACTCTCGTATCGGTCATCGGTCGCATTAAGGATACTAAGTGGCCTCGACAGTTGCAATCGGACCCAGCTAAGAGAGATCCTAGTTTGATATGTAAGTATCATGGTACACATGGGCACAGGAGAAAGGACTGTCGACAGCTGAGGGAAGAGGTGGCACGGTTGCTCGAAAATGGGCACCTTCGAGAGTTTTTGAGCGATCGAGCCAAAAACCATTATGGAAATAGGAATAAGCCAGTAAACCAGGAGGAGCCTCAGCACACGATCAATATGATCATTGATGGGGTAGATACGCCCCAAGGTCCGGTATTAAAACGCACTAAAATATCCATCACCCGAGAAAAGCGCACTCGGGATTATACGATGGAGGGAACCTTGCACTTAAGAGAGGAGGATGCAGAAGGAATCATTCAACCCCACAACGACACCTTAGTAATATCGGTGCTTGTACAAAAAACTAAGGTGAAGCGTGTATTAGTCGATCCTGGTAGTTCGGCCAACATAATCCGGTCATGGGTTATCGAACAGCTCGGGTTGACAGATCAAATTATCCCTGAAGTTCGGATTCTCAATGGTTTCAACATGGCTTGCGAGACAACCAAAGGGGAAATAACATTACCGGTGAACATTGCCGGTACCGTTCGGAAAACGAAATTCTACGTAATCGAAAGAGATATGAGGTACAACGCGTTGCTCGAGAGATCGTGGATTCATGATATTAGAGCGGTACCCTCAACACTGCACCAAATTTTGAAATTCCCATCGACTGATGGGATCTTAACTGTTTACGGAGAACATCATGCTGTGAAAGAGATGTTCGCAGTAGAAGAAGCAGTACCGAAACCAATAGCTCCTTCCCAAAGAACCAAATAGCAATCACAGGCATCGCCTTCAACAAACGAAGGTGAACAGGAGCTTCTCGAAGATGACGACTACGGGGTTCCTCGGTCATTCGTTGGTCCCGATGAATCCGATACAACTAAATCAACGGTCAAGGAACTCGAGCAAATTTCACTCCAAGGAGATTCGCCGGATCGAAAGGTATACCTGCGCTCGGGCCTAAGCTCCAAGCTCAGGACCAAACTTATTCGATTTCTTTTAGCTAACGAAGATTCTTTCGCTTGGTCCCATCTTGACATAACAGGGATACCACCTGAAATCATGGCTCACCAACTGAGCATCGATCCAAAATTTCGGCCGGTCAAGCAAAAGAGGAGGCCTCAATCCGAAGTCAAACAAGCATTCATCAAGGATGAGGTAACTAAGCTTTTAAATATAGGGTCCATTGAGGAAGGTAAATACCCTGAATGGTTAGCAAATGTAGTTGTAGTTCCTAAAAAGGGAAATAAGTTAAGAATGTGCATAGATTATAAAGATTTAAATAAGGCATGCCCTAAAGATTCTTTTCCCTTACTCAATATCGATCGCATGATCGATGCCACCGCTGGCCACGAGACCCTTAGCTTTCTCGACGCCTACTCTGGCTATAACCAGATACGAATGGACAAGGATGATCAAGAAAAGACATCCTTCATCACTAAGTATGGTACATACTGTTATAACGTGATGCCATCCGGGTTAAAGAATGTGGGGGCTACTTATCAACGCCTAGTAAACAAAATGTTCGAACAACAACTAGGAAAAACAATGGAAGTTTACATTGATGATATGTTAGTTAAGTCCCTGCGAGCAGAGGACCATTTGAGCCATTTGCAGGAGACGTTTGATGTGCTGAAATGGTACATCATGAAGTTGAACCCAGAGAAATGCACATTTGGAATGGGCTCCGGAAAATTCCTCGGTTTCATAGTCTCGAATCGAGGAATAGAAATTAACCCCGAAAAGATCAAAGCCATCGAAGAAATTACAATTGTAGACAGTGTAAAAGCCGTACAAAAACTGACAGGTCGGATAGACGCTCTAGGCCGATTCATTTCGAGATCTTCCGACAGGAGTCACCGATTTTTCAACTTGCTGAAAAAGAAGAACGATTTCTCGTGGAGTCCGGAATGTCAGCGCGCGTTAGAAGAACTTAAGAGATATCTCTCTAGCCCACCTTTGTTGCATACACCAAAAACAGGTGAGCGACTATACCTCTACCTTACCATCTCGGAAGTAGCTGTAAGTGGGGTCCTAGTTCAAGAGGAACAAGGTACGCAGTTTCCTATTTATTACGTCAATAGAACCTTAGGTGAGGCCGAAACTATATACCCGCATTTAGAAAAATTAGCACTCGCTTTATTGAGCGCCTCTAGGAAACTAAAAGCCTACTTCCAATGCCATCCTATATGTGTAGTAACGACTTATCCCCTGAGAAATATAATGCATAAGCCCGAGCTATCCGGCCGATTGGCCAAGTGGGCCATCAAAATAAGCGGGTACGATATCGAATATTGGCCCCGAACCTCGATCAAATCTCAAGTATTGGCGGATTTCGTTGCCGATTTTGCGCTGTCACTAATACCCCAGGTCGAGAAAGAATTAATGACCGAATCAGGTACTCCTTCGGGAGTGTGGACTCTATTCACAGACGGCGCCTCGAACTCGAAAGGATCAGGGCTTGGTATCGTACTAAAGCCCCCAACTGGGAATACTATTCGACAGTCTATTAAGACTGCAAAATTGACTAACAATGAAGCGGAGTATGAAGCTATGATTGTAGGTTTAGAGCTAGCCAAAAGCCTGGGAGCGGAGATAATCGAAGCCAAATGTGATTCCCTCCTCGTAGTCAATTAAGTAAACAGGACTTTCGAAGTCAGAGAAGGGCAAATGCATAGGTATTTGGTTTAAAGAGTGGACCTTGCAGCACATACCTCGAGAATAAAATAGTGAGGCCGATGCCCTCGCTAATCTGGGATCATTGGTCGAGGATGAGGAGATCGAGTCCAATAAGGTCGTACAACTTTTGAGGTCGTTGGTGGAGGAAGGCCATGCCGAAATCAATTCAACAAGTTTGACCTGGGATTGAAGGAACAAGTATATAGATTATCTCAGTTCAGGTAAACTCCCTTCGGATCCCAAAGAATCGAGAGCATTACGCACAAAGGCAGCCCGGTTCTGTTTATCCAATGATGGAACCCTATTCAGGAGGACATTCGGTGGCCCTCTCGCAATATGTCTGGGACCGGGAGATACCGAATATATCTTAAGGGAAATACACGAAGGCACATGCGGGAATCATTCCGGCGTCGAATCCTTGGTCCGAAAAATAATTCGAGCTGGCTATTATTGGATCAATATGGAAAAAGATGCAAAGGAGTTCGTTCGCAAGTGTAACGAGTGCCAAAGAAATGCACCAATGATCCATCAGTCCGGGGAGACGCTGCATTCGGTCTTGTCGCCATGGCCATTCATGAAATGGGGGATGGACATCGTCGGTCCTCTCCCCTACACACCAGGTAAGGCTTAGTTCATTCTTTGTATGACTGACTATTCTCCAAATGGGTTGAAGCACAGGCATACGAGAAAGTTAGGGAAAAAGAGGTAATCGACTTCATCTGGGATCACATCGTATGTCGATTTGGGATGCCATTGGAGATCATGTGCGATAATGGCAAGCAGTTTATTGGCAGCAAAGTGACAAAGTTCTTCAAAGAAAACAAAATCAAAAGGATTCTATCGACGCCCTATCATCCCAGCGACAATGGCCAAGCTGAATCGACCAACAAAACCATAATTCGAAACCTGAAGAAAAGGTTAACCGACACAAAGGGAAAATGGAAAGAAATATTGCGTGAAGTTTTATGGGCATATCGCACAACTGAGAAAACCAGCACCGGGGCCACTCCATTCTCTTTAGTGTATGGTGTTGAAGCATTAATACCAGTCGAAGTAGGCGAACCGAGTATCAGATTTCGATACACAATAGAAGAATCGAATCGCGAAGCTTTGAACACCAATTTGGAATTATTGGATGAAAGAAGGGAAGCAGCCCTTTTTCGGATAGCTGCCCAAAAGCAAAAGGTCGAAAGATATTACAACCGAAGAGCCCATCTTCGATATTTCAACATCGGAGACCTAGTGCTCAAAAAAATCACGCCCAATACTCGAGACCCGAACGAAGGGAAGTTAAGACCGAACTGGGAAGGGCCCTACATCATCTTAAGGGTCATCGGAAAGGGATCTTACAAGCTTGGAACCATGGATGGCAAACAACTACCGGACAATTGGAACATAAGCCATTTAAAGCGATACTATTGTTGAGGTATGAAATTTCATTCTTCGTTTGTTTGTTTTATGTTACTAACATCTGCTGGTATTGAACGAAGTGACCTCGAGCCAGGAAGCACAGGACATTAGGACTGAAAGCACCGTTGCACTCTTTTTCCCTTCGATCGGTTTTGTCCCAAATTGGGTTTTATGGCAAGGTTTTTAATGAGGCAAACAGGAATCGTGCTAACTTAGATCGGTCACATATCGAAGGCAATAATATTCGGTGCACAACTTCGATCGACCTTGAATATCAGAAGACTGCTTATTCATTGCTTATCTACTTCAATTCGGGGGAACTTCTCATAGATCACTAGGCCGAATCGAGTCAATAAAACTCAAAGGGAAATAAGACCTATTAAGGCGAACCTCAGATCCCTTTCAAGGCTTAGGCCTTACCAAATCGACCGTAGAAAGGAAAATCTGCCAAGAAATAGGCTAAGCCTTAACTAAGCCCGAAGGGCAGAAAATTCTACAAGTTGAATTATCAGTTTTAAAAACAAAGAATCAAAATAGGCCAAACGAGAAAGGAGAATAAAAGAAGATCTTTCATATATATGAGCAAAAGTAAGTTACAGAAATGGAGGTTCTAAAAGGGCATATTATACAACAGATGTCATTATTCAGAGTCCTCGGAGTCTTCTTCCTCTTCTTCTGGGAAGGCCCGCTTTCTGGCTTCGGCTTCGATCCTTTTTGCATCATCGACCTCAGTAGATAGATCGAAGCCTCGATCTTGTAACTCTTCGAAAACAGAAAGGCGGGTTTGGCATTTGGTGGATTCAACAAGAATTTTCAACTGTTCTTGAGCAGACTCGGCATCGGCCCTATATTGGGCTATCAACTCATCAGCCTCGTCCTTGGATGCAGCAACCTCTGATTTTGCCGATTGCAGCTCGTTGACCAAAACATCGCGATCCGAAGTGAGCGTCTCGACCTGGGATTGAAGCATATCGGTACTCTTAGCCAGAGTCCCGATTTTTTCTTGTGCCTCCGAAACTTGTTCTTCCAAAGAAACCATTCGAGCTTGGAGAATTTCTTTTTTTGAGGTTAGTAGATCGGTCTTAGCTCTCCATTCGTTAGTCTCTGCTTTGGCCTCGCTCAATGCGGATCGAAATTGGTTTATTCGGTCAAGTTGCTGCCCCATCTGGTCGAGTATACCAGTATTTTCCTTGCGCACAAAGTCTAGTTCGCCCCGAAGGGTTGACATCTCCCCTTCAAGCCGCTCACGACGTGCCTTTTCTTCCCTTAGTCGAAGAATAGCCTCATGATGAAGCACCAAGGTCTACGAGTACAAAAGAAAATAAGACAGTTAGTCTAGATTGAAAAATAGAATGGCAAACACCGGATAAAGCTTATAGGAAGTTTTACCTTATTTGATGCTTGTTGAGCTTCATTGAAAAAGCAGGCCTCATCCACCTCGTCCATTGCGGCCTGATCTTCTTCGGTCACCAAACACCGAAGATAACTAGCCACCCCCACAGGCGCAGGAAGGGCCCTAGCATATTCGGGAATGGCGAACTTTATTATTCTTTTTCGATCGGGGTTGGAACTCAGAGCAGGAAATATATCGACCAGCTTAGGACCGAAAGATGCCTTGCTCGTCTCGGTGGAGGGACTCTTCCTCGGCAGTTCGAGCCCAAAGGTATCCGCCGATGGCACACCGTCGAAGAAATCTTCAAAAGGCCCTTTCGGTACATGGCCTTTGCTCGACGAATGCGCTCTTGCAGCTCGGGCTTCATTAAGGGTTGACTCCGAAAAAGAAGGGGAGTCCATTGCTTCTGGGGAGCCCAAAATTCCCTGCGCTGCCTCCCCTACATCGGCGGAAGCCCCGGTTCTCGCCCCTGCATCGAGGTCCTCTACTCGATGAATATGAGTTTCATCGACCCTCAGCTCGGGGACTGCCTGAGATGTATCGCTGCTCAAAATCTTGGGACCTTCGTCTTCCTCAGACTCATCGTCCAACCGATAAGCTACTTCCGTAATTCTGGTCTTACGAGCTATGCTTTTCTTTGGTTTTTTCTTTCGGGCCCAGAAGAACCGGGGACTTCCTTCCTCTTTTTCTCCCCTTCTTGCTCCGAGGCAGGGGGAGGGCAGGGAACCTCTCTACCAGGGGACGCTGGTCTCAATTCAACGTCCTTCGATAGACCTGCAAAGGAAGAAATGAAGTAAGTTATAAAGCAGCAGCATCATCGATAACATAAGATGTGGAATAAAAATATTACCGATCTCACCAAGGTTCTCACCATAATTTTTGGCCTCCCATCAGCCCTTCAATATCTCGCACCAGGCACGCTCCGAATAGGTCTTTGAGATACCACCTTCTCGACCCATTCTTTCAAATGCTGAATTGCGGCCGGCATTCGAGAAACAGCTACACCATGCGAGATATGTTAGTAATACAACAAAGGGAAAACATCAAATGAGTTAAAACAGGAAAGTAACACTTACGACTCATGTTCCACCTTTCAGGGAACGTCATGTTTTCGGCAGGGATCAGGTCCGATGTCTTTATTCGAACAAATCGTCTCATCCACCCTCGGTCTTTATCCTCGTCGATGCTCGAAAAGGGAGCTTTGCTAGCCCGGCGAGCAAGTTTTATTAGTCCCCCCAGAAAGATTCGGGGACTGTATAGTCGAAGGAGATGATCGAGGGTGAAGGGATGCCCTTCGATCTTACTCACAAAAAAACGGAAGAGAATGAATATTCTCCAAACGGAGGGATGAATCTGACCTAGCGTAACTGTCACGACCCAAGCCGGAGGGCCGCGACTAGCACCCGGACCCTGCTCGCCAGGCGCCGGCGTGCCTTCCATCTGACATTCCTTATTATCTATCAGGCTTATGATGCCCACCTGAATAGCAAACCATGATCATAATCAACTGAAATATCATACAATAACATGAACATACACATATATATAACATGGCCTTAAGGCCGTGACGCAAAAACTGTACAATGAAATACAATTGCCGACAAGGCAATCCAACTATACATAAGCCCACCCCTTGTCTATGAGCCTCTATTGGATCATACATGATGCAACCTGTGTCGGAACGGGGCCCCGACATGCCTATAATGCCTATAACAAAATTCATACGAAGACTACGGCAAGTTCGAAGGATGGATCTCGCCAATATCCGCTGAACTGGACAACCTACTGTGGTGGGGGAGCCTCGTCTATCTGTCTGTCCAGACCTGCAGCACGACATGCAGCGTCCACAAATAAAAGGACGTCAGTACGAATAATGTACTGAGTATGTAAAACAGGAAAACATAATATAAGAACAGTAATATGAGTCAAGACAAGAAACATACAACCTGTGCAAACTGAATACCTCTGAGGGCGACTAACCATGACATGCCTGATGTGCATATGCATATACATATATATACATATATATATATATATATATGTATATGTATATATATATATGTATATATATATGTATATATCCTTTTAAAAATCATCATATACATACGCCTCCGTGGGCCTTATCATCATATACATACGCCTCTGTGGGCCTCATAATCATCATACCCAACTGATCAGCGGTTGCACAATAGGTGCCTGCCCGGCCGAATATAGCGCAGCTCGGTGTAGTAAAATAGATAATGCATGTTGGACTCATGTGAATCATACTTTCATGGTGACGTAAGGTCGAAGTAATAATACACATCAATCCTCCCATAAGAGGGGAAACAATATAAGCACTCCTACCTTCTTAGAGTAGAGTATCTTTGGGGGCTCGTTCATTGTATCATGTATAAACGGAGTCGTGCAAAAGAAAGAAAGGGATGGTCTTACATACCTGGTATTTTCTGCGCCAATTTCAAGCTACGCACTATCACGATTCCTTAGTCTACAATGAAAGAAACGATTCTAACGTTATCCTCTAAACGTTATAGTTATAATCAACCATAGCCCTAAATTTACATGGTGTTTTTCCACACCCTTCTTCCTCCAAAAGTCCACAACAATAGTAGTAAGACATGCAACTCAACAACAACCCAAAACAACCACAACCCAGTCCATTACCACTAGTTAACTTGAACTCATGGCTTCCGATCACCATCCCATGAGTTCTTACATGCATAGAATGAAATACCATGAATTCCCAGGAGAAAGAATGTATCAAAAGAGCAGTAGCTTACCTTACATGTTGGATGACTCAGCCCTCTTCTTTGGTTCTTCAATTTCTAGGTCTCACTCCCAACTAGGGCTTGAAAGAGAGAGAAAATCAGTTAGGGCCTTTCCTTAGTTCTTCAATCTCTAGCTTTCTCCTCAATTAGAACATGAAAGAGGGAATTCGATTTGGGTTTGGGTGGAATTTTTGGAAAGGGGTCGTAGGGGTTCTATCTCCGTTAGGGAGGTCTGAGGTAAGGATGAAATAACCCTTTTGGCTGACTTTGGAACTTATATACTTGTCCTTTTATTTGGCAAGTAAGTGGTACACGTGTCTGACGCCTGCCAGTTCTACGATCGCATTTACGTCGCAGAATCAACATGCGGTTCGCATTTTGGACACGAATCTCAGCCCAAAAATCGGCCTCATTCTGCGACATAAGGGGTTTGATTTGCGGGCTGCATTTTCAGTATGCGATCGCATACTGACCGCATTCCTGACATAGATTTCTGCCCAGAAATCTGTTTTAGTTTGTGATACATTAGACAATATATGAGGTTAGCATTTCAGAAATGCGATCGCACTTAGGACCGCATCTCTGGCACTGGTCTTTGTCCAGAAGTCTATCTTGGTCTGCGATTTCAGTGTTAAATGTGCGGCTCACATGTGGGTTTTGCGGTAGCATACCCAGCTTTGCGAAGCCCTTTGCCCTTTTCTTGACTTTTTGGAATCTTTTCCGGTTCTTAGGCCCTTATACTTAGACTATCTTATGGCGCAATCTAACGCATGAAATTACGGGTTGTTATACTCTCCCCCCCCCCCCCCCC
>MCJB01044031.1:28570-83199 GCA_002018475.1 Nicotiana obtusifolia | reverse complement strand
GCCCCCGCCCAATGCCCCCTACACTAAAGGAATGAAAAATGAATATTCGCGCAATATGGCACCGGGTTCATAATGAATATATTATATCATAGGGGTATTTGAGTAATTAAAAAAGCAAATTTCTCAAAAATTATATAGGAAAATGATTTTCATATGTAATGAAATTTGTCACCACCGTTCGATTATTAGAAAATTAGTCCTAAGATATGCGATTGACTATAGAGACGTGGATTTGAGTCGATTATTTGACAAGCTTAACACGTGTTAATTAAAGAAAGCTTCAATGATAATAATTATTATTTATATTTGTTAGGGATCAACTTAGCATAATAATTCGAGGTGTTTTGGATAAAGTTACCGAAATTAGAACAGCTGAATTAAGGTAACTTGATCGTGTCGCCACATATATCTGAGGTGGCTGGTTCCGAAAGAGTTGGGGAGTTGCTTTACTGTTTGTTATTTTCAGTTAGTTGAATTGATAGAGGATAATGTCAGAAATTAACGTAGCCTTGGAAAGTCGAATTTGGCGCATACGTTGTCGGAAGTTGAAGAAAGTATTTGAAACTGAGAACTAGCTAGGAAGAAGGGAAATGTCAGTCAAAGACTCAAAGCCCAGCTAATTGTCCCATTGTGTGTGGCAATGGGCCGAAAGACAAGTTAATCCACGACTGGGTTATCTTAAACGAAAAAGTTTATCCACATCCGACATTTACTGTAAGTTAATTGATATATCAATAATTAATAATTAATTAATTAAATTAAATTGTGAATGTGTATTAAATAATGGACAAATACATAAGTTGCTCCCTAAATTGTGAATGTGTATTAAATAATCGGGCTTATCATCTAGATTTCGGCACCGTCTCCGACACGGAGTGACTCGATCAGGGGAGTTTTCTTCACCTTTGTATTTTAATTTTGTGTCATGGCGACATGCCACTTGTTAAGTGTGGGAGTGGGGGTAGTGTAAATAGCATTGCCGAATTTGCTTTCTTACTTTAAAAAAAAAAAAGAAAAAAAAAACACAAATCAAAAAATATTTTCTTATTATTTTTAGGATAACTTCTTCACTTGTACTTTCATGGGTTTCTTAAATTGGTTCTTTACCATGGTTATAACATTTTGAACCAAACACTTTCTAGAGTAGATTTTTATTTTTTTTAGATAAGTTTTTGAAAAGTTGCTGGTGGTTGGCAAAATAGATTGTGCCTGACTTGTGAGATGCATGATCGTGTCCTTGTAAGTCAGAGAGACCATTGGTGTTTGAGGTCTAAATTGTGTGTCTACCCGAGACACTATGTGGGGTGAGGCAAATGTTTGCTTATTGATTGTGCCTGCCAAGGTCTAGAACTTGGCTTGGTTGTGACTCAAGGCGAAATCTTAGGTAATAGTCTAGTTTGGAGATGACAGTAGGCCTTCTTTAATAGCTTCTTGTTTTTTCGACTGTTTTGAACCCTCATGAGAACTGATAATTTATCCCTAGTCAATCCAGTTGAGTCTAATTCCCTCTTTCTTTGGCAACCACGGTACAACCTGAACCTATAGCCATCCCTAAGCACTTGAGTGCCTTATGTGTAATGCTAAAAGATGAAGAGACATAAGTGTGGGGGTTGGGGTGGTTTTGGGTGGAACCAAGGTTAAGAAAAAAAAAAGAAAAAAAAAGAGAAAATTTTGCTCATGTTGAGTAAGAAAATGAAAGTGAATGTATCCCCGTTGACGTAAAATACTTGTATGTTATGCTTAAAGAATTGAGACTGGGGTGTGCTTTTGATTGGGGAGTTCATGGACAATTGTCAGTGAAAAAGGAGTAGGACAAGTATGAAGTTGTTGGTATTAGAGTATTTAGGGAGGTGTAGGTACTCTTATACAGATTATATCCAATCCATCACATAGCCAACGTTACAGCCCAATACAAAGTCCTACATGATCTAGATGAGGTTGTTCCTACATTAGTGGAGAGTTACACGATAACCAAGCTTATAGTACTTTGGAAAGCATGAGTCACTTCTTTGTGAGGGTGAGCGATTGTTGTGTACTGCCCGAGGACGTTAATTGCAATTGGTGTGTGAATGGGCATTATCTTTTTCTTGTGAGGTGTAGCGAGAATTTGGTGCCAATTTGACCACAGCACTAGTGAAATGTTGTGACCAGGGTTGAGGTTGAATATGACCCCAAGATGGTATCAAGTTGATTCAGCCGGCCACTTGTCTGAGGTGGTTGCAGTATTAGGAGCATTATCATTTTAGATTTGCTCGGGACGAGCAAAAGCTAAGTGTGGGGGTGATTGATGAGCTTAAAGTTAATTATTATTTATGCCCACTTTGTGTCTATATTTTGGCTGATTCGATAGAGATTTGGTCAGATTTGAGTCTAATATGTTATTTTTCAGTGCAGGTGATGCAAAGGGGATCAATGGACGAATAATGCACTTAGTGGGAGGAAAAAGAGTTGACCAGAAGGAAAACCCAGGTGCGCGACCGCGCATGATAGACCCTCATCGGGCACTTGAGCGCGCATATGATGTAGTGTATTGCAAGAGGTGCGCGGCCATGAGCGCGGTCACACCTCCAAGTGCACGGCCGTGCACGTTCGCTTTCAAGAACTTTACCCAGGCCTATTTTTGTAAATTCGAAGGCAACTCTTCTTGACCTATATGAAACCTAGCTCGTCTCAAAACAAGGTATCTCGGATTTTGGAGAAACTTTTTGGAGAGAAGAAGGCAAGTAAATAACAGAGACTCTAAATACTTCATCCAAATTCATTCAATATAGACGTTTGGTTGATTTTTGGAATTGTAATGTCTTCTTGTTCTTCTAATACTCTTGTGATAAATAACTTCTCCACTATGGAGTAATCTTTCTTAGGGTTATTGACAAATATCGTGATTTGACTATTCTTTGGGGTTTACTCTATGTTAGTTGCTTGAATTCGTTGAGTGTGTTATTAATTGAATGGCCAATTGTGGTTTTACTTTAATTGGAAGAGAAGTGTTGCTGCAATTTGTATTAGATTATCTTGTTTGGGTAAATTTTACGCCTCTCATAGGTAATCGAAAGAGCTTGGAGAATTATCAATTGACCCTATTCGAAAGAATAGTCGAAAGACGTTCTTCGTAAGATCATTCATTCAATGTATTTTTGCATATGCTTATAGAACCTGTCATTAGGTTGGTCAATGGAACTCTCATTCATTCGGAAGAAGAATATGAATCCTTAAGATAGCCTAATCATCTGTTGAAATAGAAAGAGTCAATAGAAGTTAAGAGTCAACTTCGCACGGAGTACGAGAATAATAATTAATCACATATCTTGTCACAACCCTTACTTCGCACCTTGATATTCAATCGTTGCTACTTAGTCACTAAAATGACATTATTTTCTCACAATCGATAATCTTAGTTTTTATTATTAGTCGGTAATAACTTGAATCAAAAGTTTATTTTCTTAGATAGTGTTAAGCTGAAGATTTATTAGAATATCATTTAAATCCCTGTGGAGACAATTTAATACTATACTATCTTTGACTAACGAGCCTAAGTTTTATACACTGGTTTTGCGCTCATCAAATTTTGGCGCTGTTGTTATGGGTTGGCGATTAATATTGTTTGAAATAATTTTTGGTGCTAATTCAGGAACTATTTTATTTTATTTTTCTTTTTTGCGCTCTTCTTATCTGTGTGTAGGCAGCAGGTTAAGTTTAGTGGTGTATGACTCGATCATCTTCTAAGGAATTGGTGCCATACGATCCAGAATTAGACAAGCAACTGAGGCAGTTGAGAAGGGAGAAAGAATGAGCGGATCGTTGTTGGGTCAGACTTCGACTCGAAATACAATGGTGAACAATGAAAAGGACGTGAACCTAGCTACGTGAGAGGCAACTCAACAACAGGACGCATGGTTAGCAGCTGAAGCAGTTCGTAGAGCTGCGGATGAAATAGTCGACGAGGATCGAAGGTTCAATCTCAACTGAACCATGGTCGAAGATGAAATTGAAAATGCAACTCCCAGGCCTAGGAGATCTTTAGGAGATTATGCCAGACTGGTGTACAACCAACAACAATCTAGTGTGAGGCCCCCACCCATTGACGCCAATAATTTTGAACTCAAGCAGAGTCATCCAGACCCTTCAGAACAACTGGAGGCAAACCCAATGAAGATCCCAACAACCATCTGATGGACTTCGACGAAATTATGAATACATTACGCTATAATGTAGCATCACATGATGCAATCTATCTCAGAGCATTCCCTTTCTTACTTAAGGATGATGTAAAGCAGTGGTTGAGAAGTCTACCCATAGGGTCAATCCGTACGTGGGAGGAGATCACTACCAAGTTCTTAGAAAAATATTTCTCTACTGCTAAGATTGGACGGATGAGGAAGGAGATTCACAATTTCAGTCAAGGTGAAGGGAAGACAGTGTTCGAGGCATGGGAAAGATTTAAGGAGCTATGCAAAGGTTCCCTCATAACGGAATGAAGCAATGGATGCAACTCTAAGATTTTTGGGACGGGTTAAACCCGTCATCAAGGAGATTGTTGAATAGTGCGGTTGTAGGTCCTCTAATGAAGAAAACTCCAAAATAAATTGTCACACTTCTAAATGAACTATCTAAAGATGTAGAACAATGGTCCACGGACCAAGGAGATCGAAGAAGATTAGCGGGGGGTGCACCAAGTAGAATTTTTTGTAGCAATGCAGGTCCAAATAGTACATATGGCTAAGGACATCAAGCAACTGACGATAGCTCGGGCGCAAAATCAACCACAGGTGGGATGGGGAAGTGACATTTGTGGGTTGGGACACCCAACTCATGAGTGCCAAACTTTCACCGCAGAAGAAGTTAAGGCATTGGTGAACTTCAACAGAGGCAACTTCCAAGGAGGTGGTAATTTTATTTCTATGGGACAGAGATATCCAGGGTTCTCATGGAATTCTTCAAATGGTAGATTGAACTCATGGCAGCAGCAAAATCCCAGAGCACCAGTTCAAGGACCTTCTGGTTTTCAGAACCAACAAAGGCAACTATACCAGCCTCCACAGTCCAACAACTCAAGTTTAGAAGATCTAATGAAGTCATTCATAAATAAATCAGATGAAAAACTTGAGACTCAAGGGACCGCTATCCGGGAGCAAGGCACAGCCATCCCGAATCTAGAAAGATAAATGGGGCATCTCGCATCATTGTTATCAAAAAGAGCTCCGGGGACTTTGCAGGCAGACACTGAGAAGAATCCAAAGAGACGATCAAGGCCGTGTCTCTCAGGAGTGGGAAAATACTAGCAGAGCCCATTGCAAAACCAAGGGCTGAGAAGGAGATCAACTCAACCAATCTCTGTCTAAGGAGGATATTAGTAGCAAGGAGGTTTATAAGTAGAAATTAAGTAGCACAGTTGAGGAAAGAAAGCACATGCCAGTGTTACCCTTTCCTCAAATGATGAAGCGGGAGAAACTAGACAAATGCTTTGGGAAATTCTTGGAGAAATTTAAACAGCTGTATGTGTACATCCTGTTCACCAAAGTGCTCACCCAAATGCCAGCTTATGCAAAATTTCTGAAAGAGAGCCTTTCAAGTAAAAGGAAGCTCGAGGAAACGAAAGTGGTCAAACTCAATGCCTACTGTAGTGCCATTCAACAAAATAAAATTCCTCAAAAGTGTGGGGATCCTGGCGGTTTCACTATATCCTACTCATTGGGGAGCGAAAATTTTGACAAGGCCTTGTGCGATTCAGGTGCATCCATTAACTTGATGCCATTATCGATGTTCAAGTAATTGGAAGGAGAACTAGGAGTGATCAAATCTGCGCCGGTATCTTTACAACAGGCCGATCAGACCACGATCACACCGGAGGGCATAATTGAGGACATTCTGGTGAGGGTGGACAAATTTTTCTTCCCAGTAGACTTCATCGTAGTAGACATGGAAGTGAATAAGGAGGTACATCTAATCCTGGGGAGACAATTCCTTTGCACCAGCCGGTCTATTCTTGATATATATGATGGGCAACTCATGCTACGAGTGGGAAACGAATAAGCGGTGTTTCAAATGAAGAGAATAATGAAATACACGTTTGATGAGGCATCTGCCTATGCTTGTCACAAACTGGATGTGGTGGGAGAGTTAGCTGAACAACACAAGCTGGATAAGCTAGTAAGTGATTCATTAGAGAGATGCATTAGTCAATCATGCACAACAGAGGATGAAGATCCTGAGATCAAGAAGGAAGTTGAGGCACTGGAAAATGAGAACCAGGTGGTTGATGAAGAAGAATTCAAGAAAGAAAAGATCAAGCCGAAGCTGGAATTGAAAGTACTCCCGACACATTTGAAATATGCTTTTTTGGAGACTAACAATTTTTCCATGATTGTTGTTGATGATTTGACAGGTGAACAGGAACACATGCTTATGGAGTTACTACGGAAGCATAAAAAGGCAATCGGTTGGAGTATAGTCGATATTCAGGGGATTAGCCCCGCAATCTGTATGCATAAGATCCTATTGGAAGAAGGGAGCAAATCGGTGGTGCAGCCCCAGCGCAAATTGAACAAAAATCTTGAGGAGGTGGTGCAGAAAGAGGTACTCAAATAGCTGGATGCGGGAATAATATTTCCCATCTTTGACAGCCAATGGATCAGTCCCGTACAAGTTGTGCCGAAAAAGGGGGCATGACGGTGGTGAAAAACAAGGACCGCGAGCTAATTCCTACCAGAACAGTTACTGGTTAGAGGATGTGCATAGACTACCGAAGGCTAAATGATGCAGCAAGGAAGGATCACTTCCCTCTTCCTTTCATTGATCAGATGTTGGAGAAGGTGGCAGGGTATGTCAAGGTACAATCAAATACCCATTGCTCCCGAAGATGTTGAGAAAGCCACCTTTACATGTCCTTCCAAAATCTTTGCTTACCGGAGAATGCCTTTTGGATTATACAACGCACCAGCTACATTTCAGAGATGCATGAAGTCAATCTTTTCGGATTTGAATGGGAAGTGTCTGGACGTGTTCATGGATGAATTTACTCTATTTGGAGATGACTTCAAGGATTGCTTGAGGAATCTCGAACTTGTTCTGAAACGATGTGAGGACAGGCACCTAGTACTTAACTGGGGAAAGTGTCACTTCATGGTTAAGGAGGGGATAGTCCTGAGCCATAAAGTCACAGCTGAAGGTATTGAGGTTGACAGAGCTAAAGTAGATGTGATTGCTAGGCTCCCACCACCAACGTCAGTGAAGAGCATCAGAAGTTTTTGGGGCATGCAGGGTTTTATAGAAGGTTCATCAAGAATTTCTCCAGCATTACCAAGCCCTTAACAACATTACTTGCCAAGGATGTAAAATTTGTCTTTGATGTAGAGTGCCTCAGAGCATTCGAACTGATCAAGGAAAAGCTAGTGAGTGCTCCCATAATGGTGACTCCTGATTGGAGTGAACCCTTTGAGATCATGTGTGATGCCAGTGATGTGGCAGTGGGAGCAATGCTGGGGCAGAGGAGAGATAAACTGTTCATACCAATTTACTATGCAAGTCGGACCTTGAATGATCCTCAGGTGAACTATGCTACCACGGAGAAGGAGTTCTTTGCAGTGGTCTTTGCTTTTGACAAGTTCAGATCTTATTTAATGGGAAGTAAGGTAATAGTGAATACCGATCACTCAGCAATGAAGTATTTGCTGAGTAAGAAAGAATCCAAACCGCGTATGATGCGGTGGGCATTGTTGCTGCAAGAATTTGATCTAGAAATCAAAGACAGGAAAGGCACAAAAATCAAGTGGCTAACCACCTGTCGCGATTGGAGAAACCACTTGTTGAAGCGGTGGACATTCGGGAAGAAATCCCAGATGAGCAGATTTTTTTCATTGTAACAGTCTTTGATAGACCGCCATGGTTCACCGACATAGCCAACTTTTTGGCTAGTGGATAGCTACCACATGACTTGACCTCCGACCAGAAAAGGAAGCTGCAAAGCGAGGTAAAAAGTTACTTCCGGAATGATCCTTTTATTGTTTAAATTATGTGGAGATGGTGTAATTCGGAGATGCGTACCAGAAGACGAAATGGGAAGTATATTGTCCGATTGTCATGATGGAGCAGCTGGAGGACACTATGGAGGAAATAGGACAGCAACGAAGGTCATAGAGGCCGGTTTTTACTGGCCATCTCTGTACAAGGACGTAAGATCTTACGTGGCTACATGTGACAAGTGCCAACGGACAGGTAACATTAGTAAAAAGGATGAGATGCCTCTGAATTCTATTTTGGTGTGTGAAATCGTCGATTTCTAGGTCATCGACTTCATGGGCCCCTTCTCATCGTCCCATTCCTATGATTACATCCTGGTGGCCGTTGGCTACCTCTCCAAGTGAGTCGAGGCAATCCCCACTAGGACCAATGATGCTCGGGTAGTATGTGAATTTCTTCGAAAGAATATTTTCACCCACTTTGGAACTCCTCGAGTCATCATCAGTGACAATGGGTCACATTTTGTAAATAAAACAGTTTGCCACTCTGCTGTCTAAATATGGGGTAACTCATAAAACAGGAACCCAACATCATGCTCAAACTAGTGGGTAGGTACCGTGAACTCAAAAGAATTCTAGAAAAAATGGTTAGTGCTTCCAAAAATGATTGGTAAGTAAAGTTGGATGAAGCTCTATGGGCGTATAGAACAACGTTCAAAACAACCATAGAGACTTCACCCTTCAAGTTGGTGTATGAAAAGTCATGTCACTTACCTGTGGAGATTGAGCATAAGGCTTATTGGGCAAGTAAATTGCTTAATCTTGATCTTAGTTTTACAAGTGAACACAGAAGATCACAGGTGAATGAACTAGAGGAATTCAAATTGGACGCATATGAGAACGCACGAATTTTCAAGGAAAAGATGAAGAAATGACATGACCGTCTGATTAAACCAAAGGAATTTCATGAAGGGGAAAATGTCTTATTGTACAACAATAGACTCAGATTGTTCCCCGTAAACTTTAAGTATAGATGGACGGGAACGTATGTGGTGAGACATGTATCACCATATGGGGCAATTGAGATCCAGAACATGGACAGAACGGAGAGTTTCAAAGTGAACGGGCACCGGCGAAAATCATATCTTGCTGGAGGATTTGCTCAGCAATCCTCGAGCATCATAATCATTTGAGGATGCCCGGTTGAGTCAAGCTGATGACTATAACTCAGAACTACCTCTAACTATCTACTAGCTTAAATTTTCCCTTTTGTTTCTTTCTTCTTTTTTTGTATCATAGAGTAGGTAGAAGTTAGTGTATATTATGACTTGGTAGGTGCAAGAAGGTATATGTTGCGGAAGGTCGGAACTAAGGTGTTTAAAAGGCTCATTGTGAGTGTACCCGTGCGTGACCGCGCACCTGGTAGGGTACCTCGCATATGTGGTCGCACAAATAAGGACGTTAGACTACGTTGGGACATGCGCAGCCGCACCTGAAGGATGGACCGCGCACACAAATGCGCATATGCACCAGTATACTACCATATGTGCGCGACTGCGCACAAGTAAGTGCCCTCCCCTTTTAATTTCCGCCCCAACCCTCAACCTCTCCTCTAATCTTTCCCCCTTTCTCTCTTATTTCCCTAACACAACCCCTAATCCGCCCCAACCTATCCCATTCTCTCTCGACAACCAATCACACACCACCCCTCCCTCAAGTGTGCTTCTTCCACTTGCTCTTTCAGGTATGTAACTATATTTTGTCCATGTTTTGCTTCTTCTTCTTTCTTTTGTAGTTTTTTCTTCTTTTTTTTCTTTCTCGCTCTTTTTATTTTTCATGTGGGGTGAGGGTCGAGTTTCACCATGGAAACTGACACTATAGTTGCTAGGTAGGAAAATTGGTATGTATGTAGTCCACCTAGGGATAAAATTTGTTTTGCGGGCGGTTAGGAACAGTTGTGCATGTTAAGTGTTTGTGTAAATGCCACAATGAGGTTGAGAGTGTAATTTTGTGACCAAGTATGAGGTGAAGTATGAGTAGTCTTTCTTGGTCCGTCGAGTGTTTTATTTGCTGATATTCGGCGGGTTGTTTCAGGTGCAATGGCTCCCTCCAAGAAACGAAAAATTGCAAGTGCCTCCGCCGGTGTTCAAGTGGGCACATCCAGGTCACGAGCTTCTGCATCTGCTCATCCACATAATCAGAATAAGTTTGTCTCATGGGAAGTCCAACAACGATTTAATAGCAAAGAAGGCAAAAAGCCCATACCGAAAAGGGAAATCGGTATTGGGTATCTCTAAAATGACTATCCCGGAGCATATGAGGAATTGGTCAGGCGAGGAATGGGGGCGTTCTTTAAAGAATCTGATGAGGCAAATTTAATGGTTGTTCGGGAGTTCTATGCGAACTGCCCGGAACATGAGGACCATGTGTGTACAGTCCAGAAAAATAAAGTGGACTCCTCCAAAGAGGCCATCCAAAGGGCCTATCACTTGCCGGAGTAGGTGGAAGACCCTGATGCAGACAAGTACTATTTGGCGTACAACAGGGAACCATATACATCTCATATTCTTTGTGACCATTTGTATGCCCGGGAAGGAGGTGGTGTGGTTGATCCATACAAATTTCACTCTGCTTCACTCACTTTTGAGGGGAAATGCTGGCTTTACATAATTAATAACCGCCTCAGACCTTCAAGCAACACTACTGAGGTGAATGGTCCCCGGGCTGCTCTGATTTGGTGCTTTGTCACTGGCCACGACTTTGATATGGCTAAGGCCATTAAATATGAGATGACAATTTGTTTTCTAGTGCAGAGGTATGGGTTCTTTTTCCCGTCACTTGTCACTCGGTTATGCCGTGAGGTACGGGTACCAGATAATCGGACTACGGATGGGAAAGTCAAGCCAGAACAGAAATTTCGGGCTGTTAAGGTTGTAATTGTGAAGGAACCTGATGTGGCTGCTAAGGCGGATAGTGAGGAGTCCTATGCGCCCAACAAGGTGAGGGAGGAGCATGATGAGGATGTTGATGCGGCAACCTCGCATGCACAGGGTGCTGGAGAACCTTCCGGCGTCATTTTGGAGACGAGAATGGCTGCCATGGAACAGGAAATGGCGGGAATGCGAACTTCTCTCAATGATTTGAGCACCCTAGTAGATTCACTCGCTAATCAAAATACCAAGACCGAGAAGAAGATCATGACATGGCAACGTGCACTTGGTCGGGCTTATCATCTAGATCTCGGCAAAATCTCCGACACGGAGTGACTCGATCAGGGGAGTTTTCTTCACCTTTATATTTTAATTTTGTGTCATGGCGACATGCCGATTGTTAAGTGTGGGGGTGGGGGTAGTGTAAATAGCATTGCCGAATTTGCTTTCTTACTTTAAAAAAAAAAAAGAAAAAAATACAAATCCAAAAATATTTTCTTATTATTTTTAGGATAACTTCTTCACTTGTACTTTCATGGGTTTCTTAAATTGGTTCTGTACCATGGTTATAACATTTTGAACCAAACCCTTTCTAGAGTAGATTTTTACTTTTTTTAGATAAGTTTTTGAAAAGTTGCTGGTGGTTGGCAAAATAGATTGTGCCTGACTTGTGAGATGCATGATCGTGTCCTTGTAAGTCAGAGAGACCATTGATGTTTGAGGTCTAAATTGTGTGTCTATCCGAGATACTATGTGGGGTGAGGCAAATGTTTGCTTAGTGATTGTGCCTGACAAGGTCTAGAACTTGGCTTGGTTGTGACTCAAGGCGAAATCTTAGGTAATAGTCTAGTTTGGAGATGATAGTAGACCTTCTTTAATAGCTTCTTGTTTCTTCGACTGTTTTGAACCCTCATGAGAACTGATAATTTATCCCTAGTCAATCCAGTTGAGTCTAATTCCCTCTTTCTTTGGCAACCACGGTACAACCTGAACCTATAGCCATCCCTAAGCACTTAAGTGCCTTATGTGTAATGCTAAAAGATGAAGAGACATAAGTGTGGGGGTTGGGGTGGTTTTGGGTGGAACCAAGGTTAAGAAAAAAAAAAGAAAAAAAAGAGAAAATTTTGCTCATGTTGAGTAAGAAAATGAAAGTGAATGTATCCCCATTGACGTAAAATACTTGTATGTTGTGCTTAAAGAATTGAGACTGGGGTGTGCTTTTGATTGGGGAGTTCATGGACAATTGCCAGTGAAAAAGGAGTAGGACAAGTATGAAGTTGTTGGTATTAGAGTAATTAGGGAGGTGTAGGTACTCTTATACAGATTATATCCAATCCATCACATAGCCTACGTTACAACCCAATACAAAGTCCTACATGATCTAGATGAGGTTGTTCCTACATTAGTGGAGAGTTACACGATAACCAAGCTTCTAGTACTTTGGAAAGCATGAGTCACTTCTTTGTGAGGGTGAGCGATTGTTGTGTACTGCCCGAGGACGTTAATTGCAATTGGTGTGTGAATGGGAATTATCTTTTTCTTGTGAGGTGTAGCGAGAATTTGGTGCCAATTTGACCACAGCACTAGTGAAATGTTGTGACCAGGGTTGAGGTTGAATATGACCCCAAGATGGTATCAAGTTGATTCAGCCGGCCACTTGTCTGAGGTGGTTGCAGTATTAGGAGAATTATCATTTTAGATTTGCTCGGGACGAGCAAAAGCTAAGTGTGGGGGTGTTTGATGAGCTTAAAGTTAATTATTATTTATGCCCACTTTGTGTCTATATTTTGGCTGATTCGATAGAGATTTGGTCAGATTTGAGTCTAATATGTTATTTTTCAGTGCAGGTGATGCAGAGGGGATCAATGGACGAATAATGCACTTAGTGGGAGGAAAAAGAGTTGACCAGAAGGAAAACCCAGGTGCGCGACCGCGCATGATAGACCCTCACCGGGCACTTGAGCGCGCATATGATATAGTGTATTGCAAGAGGTGCGCGGTCACACCTCCAGGTGCACGGCCGTGCATGTTCGCTTTCAAGAACTTTACCTAGGCCTATTTTTGTAAATTCGGAGGCAACTCTTTTTGACCTATATGAAACCTAGCTCGTCTCAAAACAAGGTATCTCGGATTTTGGAGCAACTTTTTGGAGAGAAGAAGGCAAGTAAACAACGGAGACTCTAAATACTTCATCCAATTCATTCAATACGGACGTTTGGTTGATTTTGGGAATTGTAATGTCTTCTTGTTCTTCTAATACTCTTGTGATAAACAACTTCTCCACTTTGGAGTAATCTTTCTTAGGGTTATTGACAGATATTGTGATTTGACTATTGTTTGGGGTTTACTCTATGTTAGTTGCATGAATCCGTTGAATGAGTTATTAATTGAATGGCAAGGCCAATTGTGGTTTACTTTAATCGAAAGAGAAGTGTTGCTGCAATTCGTATTAGATTATCTTGTTTGAGTAAATTTTACCCCTCTCATAGGTAATCGAAAGAGTTTGGAGAGTTATCAATTGACCCAATTCGGAAGAATAATCGAGAGATGTTCTTCGTAAGATCATTCATTCAATGTATTTTTGCATATGTTCGTTGAACCTATCATTAGGTTGGTCAATGGAACTCTCATTCACTCGGAAGAAGAATTTGAAATTAAAAGAGTCAATAGAAGTTAAGAGTGAACTTATCACGGAGTACCCAGAATAATAGTTGATCACATATCTTGTCACAGCCCTTAGTTCTCACCTTGATATTCAATCGTTGCTACTTAGTCACTAAAATTTCATTATTTTCTCATAATCGATAATCTTAGTTTTTATTATTAGTTGGTAATAACTTGAATCAAAAGTTTATTTTCCTAGATAGTGTTAAGCTGAAGATTTATTAGAACATTATTTAAACAAATCCCTGTGGAGATGATTTAATACTATACTATCTTTGACTAGCGAACCTGAGTTTTATATACCAATTTTGCGCTCGTCATTCTCCCAGGATGTATGTAGTATGTGGAATACACTCGTCCTCTGACGATGCCACATACTAAATTTTATTCTTAAATGAGTATTAGTCTAATAATATAACTAATTAAGATAATAATGTTTTACCTAATATACCCAAATACTTATCATAAGCCGTTTATTCCATTTCATTTAATTTCACCCTGCCGTAAAATTTCCCAAAGAAATCCAAAATAATATTCTTGAAAAAATATTTCTGAGCGCTTGAACACCGGCAACTCAAAGAACCCACTTACTCTTTTGTTCTTGTTGAATTATTTCATCTGCTATTTTATTTGAATCTCGTCTATTAATTAATAAGCTAAGTTTTTTCTTTGGGTTAATAAGATAAAGAAACATTACTCTAGCAAAATTGGAGAATGAAGAGCGATTTTGATCGTGAGCTGTAATCTTGACGTGAATGATGATAGTATTTGTGATATAACTTGTGATTTTAAAGAGAGGAATTGAAAAAATAAGGTGATATTAACTCCCAAGTTTTATTCTTTAATTTTCCATCTCAAGATAAATTTTTATTTCGTTAGTCTATAAGTAAATAGGGTACTATTTTTGTTCATAAATGAGTACTTGTTGTTCCCACCTGGTAACTCAAAGTAAGCAGATGGGCAAAAATGAAGGAAAGATAGATGAAGAAGAAAAGAAGAAAGAGGTAGAGAAGAAAAAAAGGAATAAGAAAAGAAAAAAGGTTTAGTATTTCCTTTAATACAACTAATTAATATAATTAGTCTGACTTCTAATGTAAACAAGACATCTATCTTATTTAATCATATGTTGATCATTTTTTTTATCTGTCTCGTGCATTTTGTACTGTAAAATTAATTCCTCTGATATGTCATATATTAAGGAGGAAAGGATTTCAGTTTGGACAAGTACAGATAAAAAAAACGACATCCGTAAAGATTAAGCGGGAAACACATTTTTCGAGATAAATATAGGGAGCAACCTATATATTTTCTCTTAAATAATTTGTGCAAATGATACAATTTGAATAATTATACAATGTATATATTTAATTAGTGTAAAGATTGAATGTGAGTAACATTTTTTTCAATCCTCAACTCCAATATTCCGTTCCCGTTCATTTGGCAAAGTCGATTTACAATATTACTACATTTATTTTGAATATAATATTTTAATATGTGTGCCATTATGTGGCATGTTTTCTTTTTTAGATTGTATCATAAAAACTAATATATTTTTATATTTAGAAATAATATAATTTTTAATTTTTTTAATTTTACTTTTAATAAGATGTCTATAGCCACATAATATCTTGGATTTATTTTAGACCGCAAGTTTTAAAAAAAAATTCTTAAATTATGTATTTCATCAAACGTTATTACAGAAAATAGGATAGAGGAAGTATTAGTTTCACGACTTCATTGCAAAACATAAAAAATAAGATGTTTGATCATATTCTATGCATGATTCCAAACATGGTACGCATGAATCACATCGAGTAAAGATAAATGATGGGTTGCATTGTGTGATCATCACACTTAAAATTTTAATTAAGCTGGCAGAGATGGCAGACTTTTAAATTACTTAATTATATTTTTTCATATAACAACATAATTCCAGATCACGTGTCTGTATGTGTGTTTCTTTTTCATGGGCAAACAAGCAGTTTTTTCTTTTTTCTCATGACGACAATATTAATATAACTCAGAATCTCTACCTATCCTGATATTATATTAAATAGTGCGACTATTTTTTTTGACGACTTAAATTTTAGATGAATGATAAGTCACACGTGCATGGAGACAACGTGAACGGCCATAAAATGATGAGATTAGCGAATCATATATCTTGCCAAAAGTAATAGAATTCGAAGATAATATTGATGTGATAAGAGACTTGATGATGCTGGAGTATGAAGAAAGCAGAAGCTCTCTTTTAGATAGATTGAGACAGATGCTTCACGACATGTTACCAACACCTTAATTTTCCCCCTCTTATGCATGGGTTTCGTTGAGAGGATTGGATGCTTTCTCAATTGGTTAATCGAATCCACAATTTCTTTAATTCCGTGATTTGTTGCCGGGTGGCCCCACAGTTGCTTCGTTAAAGTATCGGAGCCAAGAATCCTAGTCAGAATATTCAAAAACAAATTAAAAATGGCATACCTAAAATCTGACGCAAGCACTATGTGGATTACGACTGCACGATGCATTAGGACAGCTGCTGGAGAGGTATTAGAGGTCTTGAAGAACTACTCTGGTAGTCACAAAGGAGAATGGTGGTGAAATGGAGAAGTCCAAGGAACAGTGAAAACCAAGAAAGCGGCGTACTTGAAGTTAGTGGATAGCATAGACGATGAGGAGAAGAAGACGAATAGGGAGTGGTAGATGGCTAAGAAAGAGGCAAAGTTAGCCGTTATGTCGGCTATGACCGCAACATTTAATTTAGTCGTTTATACGAAGAACTTGAGAGTAGAGGCGGGAATAGAAGGTTGTTTAGGCTAGCCAACGTGAGGGAAAGGAAAGCTCATGAGTTGGACCAAGTGAAGTGCATCAAGGACGAAGAAGGTAATATTTGTTGGGTGAGGCGCATATCCATCGGAAATGGCAAACTTACTTCCATAGTCTCTTGAACAAGGAGAGGGACAGAAACATTGTAATGGGTGATTTGGAATTCTCCGAGAGTTATTGTGACTTTGGTAATGTAGGTGTATTAGGGTTGAGGAGGTCGTGGGGGCTATCCGTAAGATGAGCAGGAGAAAAGCGACCGGGCCAGATGAAGTTCTGATAAAGTTTTGGATAAGTGTGGGCAGGGCGGGCTTGGAGTGGTTCACTAGGCTATTTAATATCATTTTTAGGATGAAAAAAATGCTCGAAGAGTGAAGCTGGAGCACGATGGTTCCTTTGTACAAGAATAAGGGTGATATCCAAAATTGTAACAACCATCAGGGTATTAAGCTGCTTAGTAATATAATGAAAGTTTGGGAGAGGGTGGTGGAGCTAAGGGTGAGGAGGTTGTTGGAAAAACGTATTCGCATTCTTATTTATGAAACCTTAACTAATGACTTTGTGTCTTGTTGTAGGTTTTGATAATTGACAAACCATCATTAGCAAGTTACCAAGTTTGCTTGGATTTTGTTGTGACTACAAGTCGAGCTTTCAAGATAATAGAAGTTGATGCATGGAATCTGTCAATGAAGCAAAAAGATTGAAGACTGAAAGTTGTAGTATTTTAGTCTTAATTTCGATTTTGATTTTGAGTCTTGATGTTATTTTTGATCCTCTTTAGTTTTTAAGAACTTGGCTCTAGTTTAAAAACTATTTCAAAAATCATTAAGACATTTCTCAAAACAATGGTTTTACAAAATAATAAAATTGTGAACCAAAAATCGGACTGGAAATTGCCAAAATAGGAGAAGCCATCGATGGCTTCTCTATAAGCCATCGATGGCTTATAGCTGTTGGAGCCAAAAATGACTAGTTTTTGGGTCTAACGGATATGTGAGGTTTTGGGGTTATAAATACACCCTCTTAAACCTCATTTGAATATAACACATTATCCAAAATCAAGAGATTAATTGCTTCAAGTTTTCATATTCAATTAAGCTATTTTTGAGCCATTTCTTGAAGATCAAAAGTTGTGTTCAAGTGCTATAATTTTCTTCACTTCATCTACTCTTGTGAGAGTTATACTTTGAGTGAAATTTGTGTTGTCAAACACTTAAGGGAAGTTGTCCCTTGTTGTTAGGAAGAGTGTCTTCTTTGTTTCACGAGGCTTGTGGAATTCAAGTGTTCGTGGTTGTTTTGCAAAGCTTGTGTGATCAAGTCTTTGTGTTGTAACGGTTTGTTAAGCACCCGTAAGCTTGACGAAGATAGTGAAATACTCAAGTGTGATCTTGAGGAGTGGACTAGCTACAAGTTTGTAGTGAACCACTATATATCGGGTGTACGCTTTCTTTTTACATTCCGCAATTTAATTCTCGCAATCTTATTTTCGCACTTATAATTTCAATTATATATCTTGTTTGCGAAAATTTGCAATTATTCCTTAAAACGCTATTCACCCTCCCTCTAGCGTTGTGCATATATTCTAACAGAGGTGTGTGTCTATTTTCGAGAACCAGTTTGGGTTTATGTGGGAGCGTTTGACTACGGACGCCATTCACCTTGTTAGGAGATTGATGGAACAGTATAGGGAAAGGAAGAGGGATTTGCATATGGTGTTCATCGGCGTAGAAAAGGCTTACAATAAAGCCCCGGGGGAGGTTCTGTGAAAATATTTGGAGGCTAAAGGTATAGATGTGGCCTATATTAGGGTGATTAAGGACATGTATGATGGAGCGAAGATCCAGGTGAGGACTGTGGGAGGAGACTCAGGCCATTTCCGGTCATGATGGAGTACTAGGGGTCGGCACTCAACCCTTTTTTGTTTTCCCCGGCGACGGACGTACTGATGCGCCACATCCAAAGAAAGGAGTCGTGGTGTATGTTATTCGCATATGACATTGTTTTGATTGACGAGACCCGAGGCGGTGTTAACGCGAGGTTAGAGGTGTGGAGGCAGACCCTAGAGTCTAAAAGTTTTAAGTTTAGCAGGACCAAGCAGAATACTTAGAATGTAAGTTCAGTGGTGCCATTCAAGGAGTGGAAGGGGAGGTGATGCTGGATTCACAAATCATCACTACGAAAGGAAGTTTTAAGTACCTTGGATCTATTATACAGGGGGATGGTGAGATTGATAGAGATGTCACTCATCATATTGGAGCGGGATAGATGAAGTGAAGACTTGCTTTAGTGTTTTGTGTGACAAGAAGGTACAACCAAAACATAAAGGGCATGTTTTACAGAGTGCTGGTCAGACCAGCTATGTTGTATGGGGCCGAGTGTTGGGCAGTCAAGAGCTCCCATGTCTAGAAGATGAAGATAGCAGAGATGAGAATGTTGAGGTAGATGTGCGAGCATACCAGGCCAGATAGGATTAGGATGAAGTTATTCGGGACAAGGTGAGTATGGCCCCTATTGAGGATAAAATGCGGAAAGCGAGCCTTAAATTGTTTGGACATGTGAGGAGGAGAAGTACAGACGCCCTAGTAAGGAGGTATGAGGGGTTGACATTGGAGGGCCTAAGAAGAGGTAGAGGTAGGCCGAAGAATAATTGGAGAAATGTGATTAGGCAAGACATGGTGCAGCTATAACTGACCAAGGATATGATCCTTGATAGGAGGGTGTGGAGATCGAGGATTAGGGTAGTAGGTTAGGTAGGCTAGATTGTTCATATCGGTAGAATTAGTACGTACTCTCGCTTTCTGTTGGTAGTAGGTTTCTATGACTACCTATTGTTTCATGCATTTCAGTCATCTTACTATTTTTTGTTATTTATGCTGTTTTACATGGCTTATCAATATTGTTCTTTCTTGTTTTTGTTGTCATTAATGTGGTACTTATGCTTTTTTGAGCTGGGGGTCAAACATTTCCTCTATATTTACAAGGTAGGAAAAAGATCTGCGTACACATTACCCTCTCCAAACCCTACTATGAGTTTATGTTGAATATATTATTATTGTTATTGTATACCTGAAATTCGAACTTACAGCGAAAAGTCATTTTGTTTTAGTCATATTTGTCACTGCCAAGAAAATCGAACTATTTATACATATAAAAATATTACTTTTACCCTATTTGTAGCGTAAATTTTTTTGTCGAAAAGGATTCTATTGATAACCGTCCTTAATATCTTCTCCCTTACCTCCTGTCAATTATATATATAGTTCCTGGTCCTTCGATAATATCCCTCCATTTTAATTTATGAGAATTTATTTCTTTTTTGATATGTTTCAACAAAAATAATTTTTTTTTTAAATTTGAAAACAATTTAATTTAAATTGTCGATGCTATCCTTAATAAAAAGTATTTTAACTCTAACATATTAACATCACAAATTTTATGAAAATTATAATCACATAAATATAATAAATTGTTTAGGAACACAGAGTTTAAAAGTCTTGGTTTGTTTCTTAAATTAAGTGCCGAATCAAATAGGTATACAAAATGGAACACAAAGAGAGTAGAAATTTAAGAAAAATAGTACTGTAGTTAAGAAAAGGGACGTAAAAAGATCATTGAATTAAAAGATTGGTACAGAGAAAATGTTCTGGATGCTGGAAAACGGGGGTACAAGATTATGACAGAAACTGATTGCAATATGCTAATTGATATGGCTGGAATGACAGCACAAAATATCATGAAAAAAAAACTTTCTTTTTTGGGGTTTGATCAGTATCAGTATTTTAAAAAGATATTTTGGGGGCGAGCGATGGGGCGAGGCGCATCAAAAACGCCTCGAAACGATAATGTGAGGCAAAAGTCTCAAGAGGCGTACGCCCAACAATTCGGGGCGTACGCTCGGACATTTGGGCGTCTTTTTTTAGTAATGCGTAAGCCTCAAAGACTTTTTCAAATTAAAATAAAATTTATTGAATAAGTCTTTCATATAATATTCAAATTCTCAAAAATCAGCTTCATAATTACTCAATTCTTAAAAAAAATTAAAATATATTAAATTTAAAAATCATGACCTAACTCCCACGCCGTTTATAAGACGACAGCATATATCCCCGCGAAAGGAGTGGCGTGGATCAAATTACAATCACATTTCATATTCTATTTCTTTCGTGTTAAATATCACTTCACAGCATTTAAATTATTTTAACTTTTTTAAAAATTAACTTTGGGATAAGTGTTGACCGCGAATAAGGAAAGAGAGGGAGTAGAGGGAAAAACATTATTTAAATTTAAATCCTAGACGTAAATGATATCACCTTTGGTCATAAAATATTAATCGTGTTTTGCAAACCGTATGTTTACCCTAAATTACGATTAACAATTAAATTTATATATGGTTTTAAGGATATGTGATCTGGTTTAATACAGTTAAAGAATAAACGGAAATAGAGACTAAATTCAGTGAACAAGGAAGAGAGCAAACCACCAATATTGAGTAGCCTTTCTGTGTTAGAATCCTTTGGAAATAAAATATGAAGCAGATAAACGAGTAAAATAGACTATAGCTTTTAGTATATTGATCGTAGATTGTCTGTCTTTATTTACAATAGGGTTGCCTGTTTATATAGGAAGGGAAAAGAATTCTATACAAGGTAAAAATCTTATTTACAACGTAAGATATCCCTAGAATTAATGGATTCAACGTCTTTACTGATTTGAGTCGCGATTCACGCCAAGATGTTTACATATAACAAGATTTCCGGTCCTTCAGTTACACAAATCTGATAATTTTACCATAGGATGTTTTAACCTGATCGGCCTCGACGATCCAGTCTCGAACGCCTTGGCTTCGAGCTTCGTTCCGATGACATCCGGTCTCGGACTCCTCTTCTCGATGTCCCGATCTCGGACTTCTCTTCTCGATGTCCCGGTCTCGGCCTATCGGATGGCGACTTCAATCGATGCTGATCGTCAAATCCTAAAATTGGTACTCCCTATGCAAGCGATCGAATTCTACCCCATACAGATAGTCCCCTTGTTTTTCGGAGAGTAATGACAAGAAACGATATGAGCCGCCGCATTTAAGATTAGGTTAAATGGAAACATACTTATGGCGTGTGACACGGAATTCGAAATGTCAAATCAAATAACACAAAATGTCTCGTTGATAAATGACGGCAACATGATGACGCACATGGCCGGTATCAAAAATGTCTTTTCATAGACCAACTGAAGATAAACTCTACAACTCCTGCAAGCGCCAATTAATGCTTTCTCATTTTGGGACTCGAACCGTCACCTTTGAAAGAGTATAAATAGCTCTCTCATTCTTCAGTTTTCAAGTTTGCTTCGTTTGAGCACCATATTCTCCACGTTCTCTAAACTTTGTTCTCAAGTGATTTCTCCCTTTATTCTTGCTTCACGCTTGTATCAACCTGCTTTTCCAACTCTTTATTCCCAATGGCAAAGACATCCAAATTTGATCCTCAAAAACAAACCCCTTCTTCTTCTCAACCTGTTGAAGAAGCTGAACCTGTCGTTGTCGAGGGAACTTCAACCGAGCCCCCACTAAAAGCGTTTGTACCGGTTGGATGCTCAACCAGTACCGACTTCAAGGTAGAGAAGGCTTCTTCTGTACCGGGCCGGGGTGAGCCAGTCACCAGATACATTTGTTCTATTACGAACAAACACATCGAGAGGGTTAAGCAAGATTGCAACTGGGTTGGTAAGGACGTGGTGGTTCCTTCACCAGAAGAGGCAATCACCACCCACGTGGAGGGATACTTGAGTGTTTACACATATCCCTTCATGCTGGGCCCTTTGGACCCCATCATCGTCGAATTTTGCAAAAGGTGCGATGTGACGCTGGGTCAGATCCATCCTTCTGTTTGGAGAATAGTCATTCTCTTCTGTTTTTTTGTGAGTAAGATCGAAGGGCACCCTTTCACCCTCGATCATCTCCTGAGACTATACAGTCCCCGAATCTTTTGAGGGGGACTAATAAAACTTACTCGCCAGGCTAGTAAATCCCCCTTTTCGAGCATCGACGAGGATATGGACCGAGGCTAGATGAGCCGATTTGTTCGAATAAAGACATCGGACCTGATCCCCGCCGAAAATATGTCGTTCCCTGAAAAGTGGAACATGAACCGTAAGTACTATCTTCCTATTTCAATTCCTTCGGTGTCTTCCCTTTGTTACCTTACTAACATATCTCGCATGGTGTAGCTGTTTCTCGAATGCCGGCTGCGATTCAACATTTGGAAGAGTGGGTCCGGAAGGTGGTATCTCAAAGGACCTATTCAGAGCGTTCCTAGCGCAAGATATCGAAGGGCCGATGGGAGGCCAAATATCACGGTGAGGACCTTGGTGAGACCGGTAACATTTTTATTCTACATCTTATGTTATTGATGATGCTGTTGCTCCATATCTTACTCCGCTCCTTCCTTTGCAGGTCTATCGAAGGATGTCAAATTGAGAGCAACGTCCCCCGGTAGAGAGGTTCCCTACCCTCCCCCTGCCTCGGAGCAGGAAGGAGAGAAAAAGAGGAAGGAAGTCCCTGGTTCTTCTGGGCCTGAGAAGAAAAAATCGAAGAAGAGCATAGCTCGTAAGACTAGAATTACGGACGTGGCTTTCCGGTTGGATGATGAATCCGAGGAAGATGGAGGCCTCGAGCCATCTCGGGCAGTCCCCGAGCCGAGGATCGATGAAACTCATTTCATCGAGTAGAGGACCTCGATGCAGGGGCGAGAATCGGGGCTTCCGCCGATGTAGGGGAGGCAACGCAAGGAATCTCGAGCCCCCAGAAGAAATGGACTCCCCTTCTTTCTCGGAGTCAACCCTCAGTGAAGCTCGAGCTGCAAGAGCACATTCGCCGAGCAAAGGCCATATACCGGAAGGGCCTTTTGAAGATTTCTTTAAAGGTGTGCCATCGGCTGACACCTTTAGGCTCGAAGTGCCGAAGAAAAGTCCCTCCACCGAGACGAGCAAGGCATCTTTGGTTCCCAAGCTGGTCGATAGATTTCCTGCTCCGAGTTCCAACCCTGATCGAAAAAGGATAATAAAGATTGCCATTCCCGAAGATGCTAGGGCCCTTTCTGTGCCTGTGGAGGTGGCTAGTTATCTTCGGTGTCTGGTGATCGAAGAAGATCAGGCCGCAATGGACGAGGTGAATGAGGCCTGCTTGTTCAATGAAGCTCAACAAGCATCAAATAAGGTAAAACTTCTTATAGGCTTTGTTCGGTGTTTGCCATTTTACTTTTCAATCTAGACTAACTGTCTTATTTTCTTTCGTATTCGTAGGCCTCGGTGCTTCATCATGAGGCTTTTCTTCGACTAAGGGAAGAAAAGGCACGTCGTGAGTGGCTCGAAGGGGAGATGTCGACCCTTCGGGCGGAGCTAGACTTTGTGCGCAAGGAGAATGCTGAAACACTCGACCAGATGGGGCAGCAACTTGACCGAATAAACCAATTCCGATCCGCATTGAGCAAGGCCAAAGCAGAGACCAACGAATAGAGAGCTAAGACCGATCCTCGGAAAAGGAAACCCTCCAAGCTCGAGTGGCTTCTTTGGAAGAACAAGTCTCGGAGGCACAAGAGAAAATCGGGACTCTGACTAAGAGCACCGATACGCTTCAATCTCAGGTCGAGACGCTTACCTCGGATCATGATATTTTGGTCAACGAGCTGCAATCGGCAAAATCGGAGGTTGCGACGTCCAAAGCTGAGGCCGATGATCTAATAGCTCAATACAAGTTGAGTATACCAAGTGCCAAACCCGCCTTTCTGTTCTCAAAGAGTTACAAGCTCGAGGCTTCGATCTTTCCATCAAGGTTGATGATGCAACAAAGATCGAAGCCGATGCCAGAAAGCGGGCCTTCCCAGAAGAAGAAGACTCCGAGAATTCTGACTAAAGACATCTGTTGTATAATATGCCTTTTTAGAATTTTCACTTTTGTAACATACTTTGCTTCATATGTATGAAAGATTTTCTTTTATCTCTCTTTCTTGTTCGGTCTATTTTGACTCTCTGATAATTCAACTTGTAGAATTTTCTGTCCTTCAGGCTTAGTTAAGACTTAGCCTATTTCTTGGCAGATTTTCCCTTTCCATGGCCGATTGGGTAAGGCCTAAGCCTTGAAAGGGATCCAAAGTTTGCCTTAATAGGTCTTATTTCTTTTCGAATTTCATTAGCTCGACGCGGCCTTGGCCTATTAAAGAAATCGGGGTTCTGCCTTAGCAGATCTTGTTCCCTTTTGAGTTTTACTGACTCGATTTGGTCTTAGCCTTTTTAAAGAATCAGGATTCTGCCTTAGCAAGTTTAAGTCCTCCTCGAGTTTAACTTGATTCGGCCTTAGCCTTTTATAAATTGGGGTTTGCCTCAGTAGGTCTTACTTCCCTTCGAGTTTTATTAACTCGATACGGCCTTAACCTTTTAAGAAATTGGGGTTTGACTTAACAGGTCTTACTCCCCTTCGATTTCCGTGCGAAGTTCCGAGCAATGTTAGTTTTCGATCGTGTAATAAAAATCGAAGTGGCCCTTGGGCTCGGAGACAAGATATCGGTGCCAAAGAACTTTTACTAGCATTCAGGTGCTGGTACAATTTTGCTTAGGGGGTAGATCAATCTACTTGGGCACGGTACTTTCAACCGTTTGACCCTTACATTGATTCCTAATGATCTATGAGAAGTTCCCCCGAATTGAAGTAGCTAAGCAATGAATCGAAGTAGATAAGCAATCTTTTGATATTCAAGGTCGATCGAAGTTGTGCACCAAATATTATTGTCTTCGATAAGCGACCGATCTAAGTTAGCACGATTCCTGGTTGCCTCATTAAAAACCTTGCAGTAAAACCCAATTTGGGACAAAACCGGTCGAAAGGAAAAAGAGTGCAACGCGTGCTTTCAGTCCTAATGTCCTGTGCTTCCTGGCTTGAGATTACTTCACTCAATACCTACAGATGTTAGTAACATAAAACAAACAAATGAAGAATGAAATTCATACCTCAACAATAGTATCGTTTCAGGTGGCTTATGTTCCAATTGTTTGGCAGCTGTTTGCCATCCATAGTTCCAAGCTTGTAAGATCCCTTTTCCGGTGACCTTCAAGATAGTGTAGGGCCCTTTCCAATTCGGTCCTAACTTCCCTTCATTCGGATCTCGAGTATTGGGTGTGATTCTTTTGAGCACCTGGTCTCCGATGTTAAAGTGTCGAAGATGGGCTCTCCGGTTGTAGTACCTTTTGATCTTTTGTTTTTGGGCCGCCATTCGAACAAGGGCTGCTTCCCTTCTTTCATCCAATAATTCTAGATTGATGTCCATAGCTTCTCGATTCGATTTTTCGGTTGCGTATTGGAACCTGATACTCGGTTCGCCTACTTTGACTGGTATTAACGCTTCAGCACCGTATACTAGAGAAAAGGAGTGGCCCCGGTGCTGGTTTTCTCGGTTGTGCGATACGCCCATAGAACTTCGGGCAGTATTTCTCTCCATTTTCCCTTTGCGTCGGTTAAATTTATATGTGATTTTAAGGATATGTGACCTGGTTTAATACAGTTAAAGAATGAACGGAAATAGAGACTAAATTCAGTGAACAAAGAAGAGAGCAAACCACCAATATTGAGTAGTCTTTCTGTGTTAGAACCCTTTGAAAATAAAATATGAAGCAGATAAATGAGTAAAATAGACTATAGCTTTTTGTATATTGATCGTAGATTGTGTGTTCCTATTTACAATAAGGCTGCCTGTTTATATAGGAAGAAAAAAGAATTCTATACAAGGTAAAAATCTTATTTACAAGGCAAGATATCCCTAGAATTAATGGATTCAACGTGTTTACTGATTTGGGCCGCGATTCCCGTCGAGATGTTTACATATCACGAGATTTCCGGTTCTTCAGTTACGCAAATATGATAATTTTACCATAGGATGTTTTACCCTGATCGGCCTCGACGATCTCGTCTCGAATGCCTTGGCTTCGAGCTTCGTTCCGATGACATCCGGTCTCGGACTTCTCTTCTCGATATCCCGATCTCGGAGTTCTCTTCTCGATGTCCTGGTCTCGGCCTATCGGATGGCGACTTCAATCGACGCTGGTCGTCAAATCCCAAAACCGGTACTCCCTATGCAAGCGATCGAATTCGACCCCATACAATATACAGAAAGAAGAATATTCAAGGGTATAATTGTAAAGAAGATTTTGTACAGTTTTAAACCAAACACAAGCTTAGATTATACATTGCATAGCTAATTTTTAATACAATGAACCAAACACTTGATAAAAAATAATCCAGCACTACAATCCCCGCATTACTAATTTCCACATTACTTGTGTTCGTACTAAACCATCCCTTACTGTGCTGAAAATGAGGGTATAGCAAGAGACAAACTAAAAGAAGGAAAAAGGGAGTAAAAGGGATTGAGAAGCTCTGAGGAGGATGGTGACGAGAAACTTCCAACAAGAAAAGACTCATAAAAAGGCGACGATATAAGTAATGCCGCCTTTGTTTTTCTTGCGAGGGACACTCAACTTTTTCTTTTCTTTCGTTTTCAATCTGTGATAATATTATTTACTTGTGACCGATAGACAAAGACATTGGCTTCTTTGCTTTGTGGAAATATAAGGACCAAAGTGTGGGCACGCTCGTTGTTATTCAGATTGGCTCAAAGGTTTGACTTGCTTCTTTTTCCTTCATCTTTGTAAAAGTCCTCCTCAAATTTCCTTTGGGAACATTGTCTAAAGCTAAAAAGAAAAAAATGGTTCCACATAAATGTAATTATAAAGTGATAAAAAAAACGTGAGAGTAAGAAAAGTAGAAAAAGAAATAAAGCAAGCTACATATAAAGAAGGAAAGAGTGAGTTTGCAAATGTTACTTTCTTTGGACCAAATTAATGAGACTACTTTGCTTTCTGTCTCTATAAATTATTATCTAAACTCTAATGTCTAAAACTATAAAATGTTGCTATCAATTTGTGTCTGTGAATAGTGAATACAAGCTACGCCACCCTTATTAGAGCATTCTAAGTTTGTAGGCTATTATTAAATCAGTCTACGGAAATAGTATATCATAAGAATCATTGGTTTATATCAAATATCAGTAAACTCCAAAATTACTAGTATTAATTTCAGTTTATTAATCAAATACTAACAATTTATAGTCTTCTCGTTTTTCGATTTTTTTTAATAATATGCCTCATGAATTTTTAAATGTTATTACTGAAACTTGCAAAGGTCATTAACCTACATTTACAATAATGTAGAGTAAGTGAGATTACATTTCTTCTTACTTTATGAGGCACTTGATAACGTTACTTTCTCGTTATCTAACTTTTAGTATATGACATAAAATTTTAAGTTTCAAGACTAGAATTTAAAATTTTCGATTAACTTAAAGTTGCTCAATTATTAACCAAATTCGTTAAAAAGATTAATTATCTACTTAACTCATGATCCTTGGTAAGTGTTGCTCTTCTCTTTACAACTTGACTAGTGAGACTATGAGATTTTAATTCTTAAATTGAACATAATATTTTAAAGCCAATGCGTACCATATTCTACAAAATATTAACAAAGGAAGAATCATAAGTCCACTTATTCAAAATCCTTTGGCCATATCCACAGTAGATAAACGTCAAAACTACACATCCACACTCCAGAAAGTGCCTTTTTAGTAAGTTCTATTCTGAATATCTCACTCATTCATTGAATTTCCTTTGGCTTTTCGTTCGGAGATCCATAGATTTGCTCTGATCCTGCTATAGATTACGTATGAAAAACTTAAGACTTCAAGAACCAATGACATGCATAAAGACATAACGCATGACGGTAGCAAAGTGCTTATTCGTATGAGCATACAGTGCATCAGTACAAAGAAAGAGACTAGTCTTAGCAAGCTTGGGAACATCTATTTTCTTATCCAAGAGAACCATAGATTTGCTCTGATCCCGCTATAGATTACGTCTATATAAACAGGAACAAAACAAATATCTATATTACTTCACCACATGCCTAAATTTATTATTTCCATAAGTTTTTCTTTGCTTCAGCACATGCCTAAACTTATCTTACTTTTTTGTTGTTGTTAATTACTTTTTTTCCATGGCTTCTTCTCCACTACCGTATTTTATTTGTATGTCTGCTATGATTATGTACTTTTTGAATCAAGAATCTATCGAAAATAACCTCTCTATTTTTATAAAGTAAGAATAAAATTTGTGTATATACTACCTTCCTTGTATTCTAATTGTAACTCGTGTGATTTCACTGATATGTTTTTGGCTTTAGCGAATATGCCAACAACACATACACATAGTCAAGAACTTCATTTTCTATACATTATACTAAAGCAATATATTATATTTTTCTAATAAAATAAAAGATTAATTAAAATAAGTACACCTGTCATCAATCGTCCAAGAAACAAATTCAGGAGAGTGCAATCAGGAGTTTGATCGTCTGAATGAAGTTTTTAGTTTATAAAGAAAGTGGAAATGATGTTATGTAGTTTAAGTTCCACGTTGCTCTTGTCAACTTTAGTTGAAAAAATTATGGAACATAGCAATCATAAGAGATTGGACGGTTACTGAGACAATTTGTAAAGTTGACTTTATTACACTACAACTCAGGACTCATTAATTGGCTATGAAATGATGGAAGAGACAAAAAGGAGAGTTACTTAGGTACAAATTAATGTGCAATCAAGATTCTAGGAAACACAAACAATTAGTATTTGACTAGTTTTAATTTGTGTAGATAAAATAGAAGGGAGATACTATGCATGAGGACATACCACGAAACAAAGTCTCGACACCGTTCCTAGGTTTAAGGACAATAGATTATAGAGTTGTCTTCTTGTTCGTCTCGTGTCTCCTCATTCTAATTCTCATCATTAAGCAGAGTAATAGAACTAGTTTCATGCCTTGATTATGTTAAAAACAGTTCTCTCGTAAGTGACATTATGATGGCTACTATAAAGGCAACCATTGTTGTGCTTGATTCAATGTATGTAAGAGCAACTCTTACGCTTTGTGAAACTGTTGATTAACATTCGTATCGATTAACCCTTTTAAACTAATTAGCTATTAAATGAATAAGGTAAATCAAAAAACTAAAACTAAAAATAAAAGGAAGGTAGCTGATAGTGCTAGCAAACGTTTTCTTTTTAATACTGCAAGAAAAGTGCAGTTGATTACAAAATGAACAAAAGAGTTGTCTTGAAACAGAAAGGGAAAAAAGAGAATGTTTTGGAAAATGGATTGCGTAACTCAATTGCAAAGTCAAAAATTTAAATAAGGGAATCAAGAAAATATAAAAGTATCACCTAAGAATTCGAACTGTGTCTGGGGGATTTAACAATGTATACATATATAAAAGATATTTTCTATCCTTTTTAGTGTAATATTCCATCGAAGGTGATCTAATGACCCCCTTCAACAAAGATAGTTACACCCTTAGTGTAACTCAATCATAAGAATTAGCTTATAAGATGAGGATTTTCCAAAGAAACAACAATCAATTTATCTACCAATATGAGACTAACACTTTTTGTGTGCTCATATATTTACATTTGGTGTGTGTACAACATTAGATGTAATATACATGGATATACAATGATAAACATGTGATATACATTCTTAAATTCAATGTGAATCACAAATTTGATTCCAAATCAGTCCATACTGCTATTAATCTGGTTTATATCTTTTATGTTGCTTTATCAAGGTGTCTCTAACGAATTCCAACCAAATATGATGAAAAAAATCATTCTTTTCCGTGGTCTTCTGTATGTTGTACATCATCGATAATTTTGTGGGCCAAACAGTGTAAATAGTATCTATGGCTAAGTGAGCCGTAAATATTTTATTTCTGTCAATCCCTCAAATAAAAGAGTGACAGGGAAGTAATGGACATCTGAGCTCCAAGGCTGCAGCCCAATATGGGGAAAAGGAAGAGCCTAAAGACCAAAAGACAGCATCCACAGTCCAATTCCGAAAGACCATTTCCATTTTTCTATGTAGTGGGATTAGAAAACGCCACCATTTATACAGATAAAGATCTCCATTGCCATTTTGTACTTGAGCAGCTCATGCAAAGTCCAATTTCTCAATCTCATATTTCACCAAATATTAGCCTCTTGACTTGCTTACCACAAGTCTCTTTCTGAACCCCATTAAAGTTGTTTTGTTGACTTGGTTAAATGGGTTCCCACTAGTCCGAGGCCAAAATTTCATTAAGGGGATTAATATATAAACAGTGGCGTACGCAAAAATTTTCGTAAGCGGTGTCATCATTTAAAAAGGTGGAACATAAACAAATTAATGTACAATATGTAAAAAAACAAGCCCAAAAAAAAAAGGAAAAACAAAAAGGAAGCAGCAGCATCCTTCCACGTTTAAAATCACTAAAATCTGTAATTGTGACTTATGGTCCACTGGTTTAGTGTTTTCATAATGCTTAAGAAGTCAGCGGTTCAAACCCTTCAGGCGCATATATTTTGTGGATGGGCACAAAAGTTTAAACAAAAAATGAAGCTGCAGTCTTCGAACACGCCACCTCGCACGGAATACTTACATCTCTCACCGGCTGAGCTACATACCTCTAAACGTTTAGCAATGTCACTTTTATTATTTAATCGGTTGTTGTATTTCTACATTTGATCTATATATACATAATTAGTAAAATAATTTGCGAAGCGGTGTCACGTGATGTTATGAATGAGAAAGGTTTGGCTAATAATTGGAAAGACATGCTGGACCAAAGAGCTGATGTGGATAATAAAGGCAGAGGTCAAAGGAACAATCGCTTCTTCCTGCTGCGAGGGCCTTGAAACCAATCGCCCCCGGCCCGATCAAGTACCTAGTTTAAAAAAGCCAAATTACAGACTTGGTGACTACGTTGTGAACCATGGTTAGAGGATAGGGGTTAATTAATGGAGTGGGGGATAAGGAATCTGGTGGTTATATAATTGGCAGAGTCTTGGACGTATTAGCTAGGCTGATTGTTATGAATACTCTGTACCCTTCTCACCCCAAATTCTTCTAGTATCTCACCCGTTTATTCTAGTGTCTCATCCCCTTCTATTTACTGTTCTATTGTTAGTTTTTTCTCTGTAATTTCCAATTATTAATGAAAACAAGTTTTATTGTTGCCGTGAATCTCTAAGTTTATCAGCTTTTACTTCATTGGTTCTTTCATTGATGTTCCAATGGTGGACACACAACTTAAGGTCTTGGAAGACGGCCAAAGTGGATTAGCTCGTGAGGTATCTGATATCAAAACTGCTATGGATAATCAAAACAAGCTGATGCAGGAGCTCCTCTCACAAATGTCCAATATTGGTGCTCGTAAGCATGATTCTGTGGGTGAACCTTCAAAACAGCACCCGTTGGACGTATTCATTTCTCACGGATTCGGGAACAAGTGGCCTGGTGTCTCTACGACACAAACCAGCTGCTGTTGAGCTCTACCGTTTCAGCAGCGATAACCCAGATGACTGGATTTTTGATGCGACCAGGTGTTTCAATTTCTATTCTATCATCATGGACATCGTTTGAACATCGCATCCTTTAATCTTGACGGAGAAGCTCATGCTTGGTACTGGTGGATGCATCGTAACAAGTAGTTGGTAGGTTGGGATGATTTCTCTGAGAAGCTGCTTATTCTAAGCTCCACCAGACTTCATCAGTGGCAAAGTTCCGCTCACGTTTTGAGGCTTTGTCTAACGAAAGAGAGGAGATATCAGACTCATGGTTGGTTCACTTCTTCACTTCGGGCCTTAATACGGATATTTAGACTAATCTTTTAATCCAACAGCCCAAAACATTGGAGGAGGCAACGAGTTTAGCCCATTTCCACGAACAACATATTGAGTTGGAGCGGGGCCCAATAGAACTATCCTGGGTAATACTCAACCTCTTCTTCCAACCTCTTCTAAATTTCCATTCACTCAAACACGGTCTACCCCTAGTGTTAACACTGCCGCTTTTGGAAAGATTCCTTTTAAATGTCTCTCTCCAATCGAGCTCCGACAACGACGTGAAAAGGGTTTATGCTACCACTGCGACGAAAAATACACTCCAAACCACAAATGTAAAAACCTACCCCAACTCCTTCTTTTTGATAATGAGTCAGAACCACAACTTTATTTTCCAGACCCCATCGCCTCTGATGAGATTCCTTCAAAGGAGTTCACAAACTTGGAACTGCAGGACCATAATGCTATTTCCTATCATGCATTGGTAGGAGGACATTCTGGTTCCACTCTTCGATTTAAGGGCCATGTTGGTGGCTCACCGGTTCAAGTGTTGGTGGATGGATGCAGTTCACACAATTTTGTGCAAACTAGGGCCACAAAGTTTCTCAATTTCACTATTAATGCTATTCCTCGTTTCCCTGTTGTTGTGGGTAGTGGGCAAAGCCTAATTTGTGAAGGGCTAGTGCCTTAGGTAACCCTTACAGTCCAGGGCTCTAAACTTATTCTGGATTTGTATGTCTGATCTCGTCCAATTTCACACCTCAATTCAAGGTTATGAAACGGTTGATTGCAATAGTAGTACCCAACAAGAGTCGGGGTCGATTTTCACAGGGAGTTGTATATGGGAATTAGGCATATATATTATAGTACGTAAGTTTGAACTACCACAATTTACACTTTCACAAATTGAGGTTGATTCTATGTCTAATTTAAACTAAGATTGCCAAGTTAAGAAATGAAACTAAGAGAATTATTTTTGTTGTTTTTCAAGTTTTGTAAAAAACCTAGGGATATGACCATCACCTAGGTGTTTGCCTTATGGGATATAAACCTTAATGCTTGTTTTGTTGATCGGGATGTATTATAGCTATCAACTCTCAATTACTCACTCAATACCTCTCGGTCAGAGAGTGATTTAATTTTGCCCAATTTGTCTTTCTCAAGTCCAAATGGGTATTACACAAAACGGTTGATAAAAGCTCAAGTCGGGTTACTACTATCTCTAGGTTGAACCCTTTAACTGGGTTTATCAGTTTCTCGATTGACCCAATTTCTTGTTAGCCAAGTTTTCCTAGACTAAGTCTCTTTTTTTCAAGTAAAGACTAAGTAAAATAGGCATGAACTAATATTTGCAACAATTAATTCCACAAATTAAAGTATGAACAAGGCTAAATAATAGACACTCAACCAAACAAGCATTAAATTAAACTTCCATAAGATTTACACACTAAGATTGGATCACAACCCTAGTAAAAATCTAGCTACTCATGCTTGAAATTGAAGGGATAGAAGAAGAAATGATAAATAAACTCATATTGTGAAATCAAAATGATAAAATCTATGTTAAAATATCCCAAAATATAAAAAAACTACTAAAATAAGTAAAGAAAAACGGCTACTATAGCTGCTGATGTCAAAAATTAACCTAATTTAGTGAAACTCTTCTATTTATACAAAGCTGATAATTTCAGACAAAAATACCCCTTGGGAGGTTCTATGGCCGCACAATTCCATGTGCGGTCCGCATATTTCTTCAACTTGTCAGGAACTGGATGTCTGCGGCTGCATAATTCTGATCTGCGGCCACGAGGCATGCTTTTTGCGGTTCGCAGATTTGTAACTGTGGTTGCAGCTTGATCTTCTGCAGTCCACACGTTTTCTATTTTGGCCGCACATCGCTTCTTCTGCGGCCACACAATTCCTTTGCGGACCGCACTTTTGAGGGGCATTGAAACTTGAGAATTTGCACATTCTCTGAACTTTGTTCCTAGCCTATCTTTTTGCGGTCGCACAATTCATATGCGGTCCGCTCTTTGCACAAAAGTCTGCTGGACTTTCCTTCATTATCTGCGACCCCAGATGAAATTTTGCGGTCCGCACTTTGTGAGCTTTTATGCCTTTTATTGCCTTGAGTTTAGATTACTTCTTTTTTGAGTTGGATTTCATCTTGGGATCCCATCTTTCAATATTCCTGCAATTTAGCAAATTTCGTCAGTTTAAGGAACACAATTCAACGTTTTTAGACTAAAACAAAAGCTAAAAGGTGCTAATAATTAGTCAAAATTCTCATTTATCAACTTCCCCAAAATTAAGTCTTTGCTTGTACTCAAATAAATAAAAAAGTCCCCACCTCCACAAGTACAAAGGTGAGTCATTCACACATCAATTGGGACCAACAATTACCCACACTACTTATGTATTATCAACAAAGCAACAAGTTAAACTTTTATGCATAGATAGTTCTTAGATAGTTCTAATGTGACACTTGAGCATCAAGAGTTGACTTTATTCATCAAGGAAGCTCGCTCTTTCATGTAGGTCATTTGTGGATCCCAAACTCCTCCTCATCTACTCTTTGTTTGCCTATCTCGCTTAAGAATTTTAGCACTCAATCCAAAGATTTGCGAAAGGTTCACTCATCTCTCTCCAGAGAATGTCGCAAATATGGCTTTAAGTACCATAGGCTTGCCCCTCATGTAGATCGCCACTAATGTAAGTTCACTCGGCTTGAAATCACGTAGGGCTTTTTCGGAATGTAATGAAGGCTTTCGGACTAAGGTTGGTTATACTATAGTAGAGTAGGCTCATCTTTCCTTAGCACTATATTTTTTTGTTCTTGGATCATGCTTTGCCAATTCTTTGAGGCACTTCCTTTTCCTTAGGGAGTTTGAGAGACTTAACATCACTCTTTCTTGATCATGATATTCATTTTCTCCCTCTTTGATTTCTCCATGCTATGCATCATTACTTTTCTTTGAATCCCTTCAACTCTTTCACTCATTCACTTTCTTTTTGCATTTTTCTTTTCTTGCATTTCCTTCTCATCATTTCTTTTCTCTTTTTGTGCCTTGATACCTCTTTCAAGTTCCTCATCTCTCCCCCAAACTTATAATTTTTAGCTAATTATTTCACAAGAGTGTTAAGGAAAGCTCAGGTGCCAAGAGAGGGTCACGACAAAATGGGTAAAGGCTTGTAACATGATTATCAAATGAGAAAGGTTCGAGGCTAAAATGGGTTGACTAGGGATAGCAACATTAGTGGGCAATGGAAAACTTCAAGCGGGTCAAGGAAAGCCTACAATCACTTCTCAAGCCAAACAAAACTTAAAATTTTGCCTTGAAACACATTCGGGGCAAGTTCTAGACCATTCGCACGGGTACTTGGACTCGTAACAAAACATCTCACCTCTCACGCAGTTGGATTGTTAAAGAGGATAGAGTCGAGGGCCCACAACGACCATAATCAAGATTAAAAATCACTATGGTTCGATTAAACCACTCGATGATTTTCTAAGTCAATACAAGAGTCACAAAGTCACTAACTAGAGCTATTTCTTTCCAAAAATCTTGTTTTTAACCATAATCACGTAGTTAAGTGTGTTGGTACCAAGTGAAGCATGTTTGACTCTTCGAGCATGACTTAATTAGGTCTTTTTATTCATATCTACTACTATTATTACCTAAACACCAAAAACGAACTCAATCCCTTAAGAAGGTTGTCACGCCGTCCATTGTTGGGAAGAGTCACCCGGTTCACACAAAAACTACCTTTGGAAAGAACCATAGAATTAAGCAAACTAAAGGCTTATTATCTACTAAAACATAAAGCTATTAGATAAAAAATAAGCTACTAATTCAAAAAGAAGCTACGTAGTTAAACACTAACTAATAAGAAAACAAATGTAGAGAAGCTATAAAACAAAAATTATTGAAAGCGTAACGAATATATATAATGAGAGAGTAGAGAGAATATATACATAATGAGAAAAAAGAACAAAATAGTGTCAAGTTAATTACGAATATGCATAATGAGAGAGAAGAGAGGATTTATAAATAATGAGAAAGAAGAAGAAAATAGTATCAAGTTAATTACAGGCCAAATGTCTCAAAATCAGAAAAATATATCAAATAAAATATAGTGGAGGATTGTGCTGCAACATGACTGGATATGTCAGACGGCTTTGTAGTAGTTGTCTGCATCCAGTTGTTGAAGCTCACCAGTGTCTGGGAGACTCGTTGAGAAGATAGTGGAGTAGTGGGCATCGGCATCGGCATCGGCTTCAAAGCCGAGGTAGAACTTGTAATGGGGGCTGCTGGAGGCATTGAGGTTGGAGGTGAGGGCATAGCTGCTGCACTGGCTGAAGGCTTTGCTGATGTAGATAGCATGTCGGCTGGCTCTGCAGCTACCATCGATGGCTCGTCATATTGGCCTATGGTGGTAGTCAGCAGACCCTTTTCCTTAGGGTTGTGTGCATCCATCAACGAATACCATGAGAAGGGCTTCTTCGCCCGCACCTTCATACCAAAATCTCTCGGCTCCACCCGTGCATCTGTAAGATACTCAGTAATGGTGTTGGGATACGGATAGGAGGTATCGGCTTTCCTAACGACCACAAATATGTTGGCCGACATCACGACACCCACATTGATCGGGTACCCGGCCATGATGGAGATGACAAGAACTGCCCACTGGATAGGAAGATTTGTCTCATTCTGACTCGAGTCGAGTCGGCTACATACAAAGGTTTGCCATCCATTCGCCTCAAAACTCAGGGTGTTTCTGTGAATAGATACCCCTGCAGTAATCCATAGTGGTGGCCTAGGAGCTACCGGGATCTCAGCTAGCCATGGGCGAGCTGCATCTCCTAATGCCAACTTCTCCAAATACTGTGCGGGCTCAACATCATCAAACCCCAAGTAGGCTTTCAATGTGTGCTGGTCAAAACGCACCTTCAGGTTCCTCACTTTGGTTATCTTTGTCCCTTTCTTGATGTGTGCCACATTGGCATAGAACTCCCGGACAAGATATTCCTTTGTATCCACTATGCTCTGGGTGAACTACATCCACCCCTTCCGCTCTCGGAACCGCCTTAAGACTACCGGGTTATACTTTCTAAATCTTGTAATTGGAACTATCGCTCAAAAGTGAGCGACCTCACCGGCCACCACCCATGGAAGCTAGTAAAGTCAGCCAGACTGACGAACCGGTTCTCCCAGACCTCTTTCTTCTTTGACCGCTCAAGGTCGGCAACTGTAGTATCTCTTCCTTGGCCATCATCTGGGATGTCATCAACTTAGTCGCTGGTGCCTCAGGGACAAGTGTAGAGAAGGGATCGGAAGGTTGACTAGCACTGTCTGAACCCTCGGAGGTGCTATATGATGTGGAAGGCTCGTCCTGAGTTGATACCTTCCTGGTGGCTTTGATTAGACCACCGACAACTCTTGAACTGAGTTGCCCTCCGATGCTGCCCTAGACGGGGCATAAGAACTGGATTTGAGGGCTCTGCATTTCTGCCTCGGCCGGCTGTAGCCTTCTTTATGATTATATTTTAGAGGGTGAGGGGTAAAGCACTCTTGCCTCGACCCCTGGAAGGTTCACCCCTCCCCTTTGAAGTATCACCTCTGCCTCGAGATCTAACCACTTTTCTGTATCAAGCAACAACAGGTGTCAGTTGTAATTCAAGTGTAAATATACAAGAACACACCAGAGAGACAGTGAACAATATAGTGTAAGACATGCTTGCAGGGTAGGGGAGTACGGTTCGCAAAATTATAAGTGCGGCCGCAGACTCGGCATTGCAGATTGCACAATTTAATCTTGCGGCCGCATAATTGGATTTGCGGTCTGCACAATTGTCAGTGCGACTGTAGAATTGGATTGTGGTCCGCACAATTGTCATTGCAGCCGCAACTCAAATACCACCAATGTGCCCCCTCTCTGATAACAGAGAATAGGCTGTTTTGCAGCCGCAATCACTTTTCTGCGGTCCACATATTTTCCATTGCGGCCGCACATATGACTCATCAAATTGACAACTCTGTGATAACAGAGAACTAGTTGTTCTGTGGCCGCGATGGGATTTCTGCGGTCCGCACATTTTTCATTGCTGCCGCAGAAGCATGCTTGACTAAAGTACCTTAATTTTAACTTCTGCGAACCGCACAATTTCTTGTGCGGCCGCAGATTTCAAAACAATTACGAACAGAGTTCTAGGGTTTGCAATTTTTGCACAAATTTGACATAGTGGCAGTGTATAATCATGAAAACCTATTTACCCAATCCCCAAGCAAGTACTAGTTGACCCACTACAGTTTTAACCTCACATGGTTGTATTGAATTGTACTGACAAATGGCCTAAAACTAACTAACAACTTGAAAATTAAACTAAAAATTGAAAATTCTACAAGTAATTGAGGCATACCAGATATGAAGTACTGCAATTGAGTGATCACAGATGTTGAGTGTGTGTGGCAGATGATTTACTAGACGATTTCAATATTTTAGATTTGTGAATGCTCAGAGAAGGAAAAAAAAGTAACAGTTACCCTAGGCCTTCTATTTATGCTAGACGGTTCTGACTGAGGGATAGAGAGTTGAGTGCGGCAGCAGAATTCCTATTGCGGTCTGCACTCTGTTACCTGGGGCTCAGAAGTTGATATGCCGGTTAATTTCGGCATATTTTGATACTATTTGTTTAGAGTTTAACTTGTTCTACTTGCTAATTATCACGATACTTACGTAATTTTAGTGTAATTGTAGTGCATTGAGTGAAGAAATCCAGAAGTATGGAAAAGAAGTCCAGAAAGCCAGCTAAAGGCAAGAATAGAGGTCAGGAGCATCGCAGATGCAACTATGCGATCGCAGAACAGAAATGCGAGTCGCATAGTTTGCAAGTGGATCGCAGATGAAGACAGAACTTTAAGCCAACTTTCAGGTTGAAAATGCGATCGCAAAGGTGACCGCAAAACAAGAATGCGAACCGCAAAGTGGCCTGGTGGAATCGCAAACATGAACAGAGTTCTGGGTGAAATATGATGTGAAGAATGCGATCGCATTCTGCGATCTCAAAGTCAACATGCGAACCGCAAATCCAGATGCGACGAGAGTAAAGCTGACTGGTGTGATTTGCAATGGAATATGAAATTGCAATGGAATATGAAGATTTGCAAACCACATTCCTGTTCTGCGACAGGAATGCGGTTCGCATTTATGCAACGAGGGAAAATCTGACTGCTACTCGCCTCGGGTTTTGGGCTTCAATAAATAGATTTTCTAAGGTTTTGTGAAGAGGGACTAGTAAGAATTCAGAGTGAAAAGTACGGCTTTTGATTACTTTCGAATTGAGAAAAGCTTTTGGGTGATCAAAACTGAAAATTCTATATTTTTGTAAGATGACTTCAATTAATCTTCCTTGTTCTTTACTTCTCAGCATGTGTAGCTAAACTTAAATGCTGAGGTTGTGAACCCTAGATGGGTGGAATGTTATTGAGAGTTTGATATTGATTCCAATTTCGGAAGAAGCTTGATATTTATTTATTTCTTGTTTTCAATTAATCGTTAGTGGTTGCAAACATTAACGAAGGCCAATTAACGCTATCTTATCTTGGAAAAGTGAGATAGGGTTTGGTAGAAATAAATAACAGAAATTCAAGGCTTTAAACCTTGTTTAACAAAATCTCTTAGGAATAAGTAGATTTTAATTTGGCAAATAATTGGTTGTTCTTAAGATCGACTCTTTTGTATTCGGAAGAATCGTAAGAGGATACATTATTCGTATATTGGGAAATATTGGATAAATACAGTAGACACCAATTGCATATCAAGAACGGAATTCAATATCAATATCATGAACATTCTACTACATTTAGGGGGATACAACCTTGGTTTCTTAAAATTCATAGTTCTCACATTCAAACTATTCTTAAGCATTAGTTTTCAGTTTTCCTTTCTTACATATTAAACACTTCTTTATTTTATTTGGCTACTTGATAGAATTACGACTAAGTAAAGTATTGCATTAATTGGACAATAGTTTCACGCCTATTCCCTGTGGGATTCGACTCTAACCTTATTGGGTTACTATATTTGACATCGATCGCTTACACTATTGTTAAGGTGTAATTTGAGCGAATCACCTTTTTTGTTTTGCGGTCCGCAGAATTTGTTACGCGGCCGCAGGTTTTGACTTGGGACCGCACTTTGGCCATATCTCAGACAAACCAACTTCAAAGAGTTGGCATTTTTCCCTTTCAATTTTATTGCGTTCCGCAATGTAATCGTGCGGCCGCACTTCGCCTTTTGCTATAGCAACCAAAATTATGCGGTGCGCACTTCTTTCCACACTTAGACAATTTTTTAGGCACTGTTCCTATAAAGTACGCTCATCCCTGCAACACACTTCAAATCTAGTTAGCAAAAAAATAATACCTATCAACAAAAGAAGAAGAAAAAAAGAAGAAATATGGGTTGCCTCCCAAGAAGCGCCTAATTTAACGTCGCGGCACGACGCAGATTACCATCGTTTGAGTTGAATAACTGCCACCACGTGGCATCACCAACCTTTCCCGAATAGTGCTTCACCCGGTGACCATTGACTCGACAAACCACATTGATTTTGTTCTTCAAGTCCAATGCACCAAAAGGCGTTACACCGACAATTTCAAAGGGACCACTTCATTTAGATTTCAGCTTTCCGGGAAACATCCTCAATCGTGAGTTTTATAACAAAACAAGATCGCTACCTTAAACTCCCTGTTCTGAATGTACTTGTCATAGAGGTATTTCATCTTCTCTTTGTACAAGGACGAACTTGCATAGGCATGGTACCAAAACTCATCCAATTCATTCAAATGTGCAACCCGCACGTTAGCAATTGCATCCCAATCAAGATTCAATTCTTTTAAATCCAACATGGCTTTGTGCTCAAGTTCCACCGGAAGATGACAAGCTTTGCCAAGCACCAACTGATATGGAGACATCCCCAATAGGAGTTTTTTGAAAGCAGTCTGATACGCTCATAGTGCATCATCAAGCTTCTTTGACCAATCCGTCCGGTTAGCATTCATTGATTTAGATAATATACTCTTTATCTCCAGGTTGCAGACTTCCACTTGACCACTAGCTTGTGGATGATAGGGAGTCGTAACTTTATGAGTGAAACCATACTTGCTGAGCAAAGTGTCAAAAGCCTTGTTGCAAAATTGCAACCCCCCATCGCTTGTGATAGCCCGCGGAGTACTAACTTGTGAAAATATTCTTCTTCAAGAACGCCACCACACTTCTCGCTTCATTGTTGGGTAGAGCAATGGCCTCAGCACATTTAGACACATAATCAATCGCGATAAAGATGTAGGTGTTTCCACAAGAACTCACAAAAGGGCCCATGAAGTCAATACCCCACACATCAAAGATATCAATCTCCAAAATGGTAGTGAGAGATATTTCATTCTTCTTCGAGATTCCACCGGCCCGTTGACATTCATCACATCTTTTCACCACATCACTTATATCTTTGTAGAGAGTGGGCCAATAAAAACCACAACTTAGCACTTTGGCTGCAGTTCTTGCTCCGCCATTGTGACCATCATATGGCAAATAATGGCAAGCCTCAAGAATATCACTTTGCTCTTTTTCCAGCACACATCTTCTAATTACCCCATCCGTGCAAATCCGGAAAAGATATGGCTCATCCCAATAATAATCTTGACTATCACGTTTGAGCTTCTTCTTTTGATTTGAAGAGAACTCATCCGAGGTGATTCCACACACAAGGAAGTTTGCTAGATCCACGAACCATGGCACCTCCTTCATTGAAATAGCCAAGAGTTGCTCATCGGGGAAGGAGTCATTGATTTCAAGGCCATCATGCAGCCTCCCCTCCTCCTCCAAAAGAGACAGGTGGTCTGCCACTTGATTTTCACTCCCTTTCCGATCTTGGATGTCAATATCAAACTCTTGCAACAATAGCACCCATCTCATCAACCGAGCTTTGGAATCTTTCTTGCTCATAAGATAGCGAAGTTCCGCATGATCCGTATGAACAATAATCTTTGCACCTATCAAGTATGGGCGGAACTTCTCAATATCAAACACAATGGCAAGGAGCTCTTTCTCTGTACGGTGTAATTGACTTGGTCATCATTCATGGTCTTACTAGCATAGTAGACCGAATGAAAAATCTTGTTGATACGTTGCCCCAAAACTGCTCCAACCGCTACATCACTAGCATCGCACATGAGCTCAAAAAGAATACTCCAATTAGGAGCGGTGATAATGGGAGTTGTTGTCAACTTGAACTTTAGCAACTCAAAAGCACTCATGCAATCATCATTGAAGTGAAACTTAGCATCTTTCTCTAAGATCTTGCACAATTGGTTCACCACTTTAGAAAAATCCTTTGTGAAGCACTGGTAGAACCTCGCGTGACCCAAGAAACTTCTCATGCCTTTCACTGAAGTTGGAGGTATAAGTTTAGAAATCACCTCTATCTTTGCCTTGTCGACCTTTATGCCATACTTTGAAATTTTTTAGCCAAGGACAATGCCTTCCTCGACCATAAAATGACATTTCTCCCAATTTGGCACCAAGTTTGTTTCTTCACACCTTGCCAATACTTTATCCATATTTTCCAAGCAATCATCAAAGGAATCCCTGACTGCCGAGAAATCATCCATGAAGAATTCATGATAGTCTTCTACTATATGCGTAAAGATCGCCATCATACACCGTTGAAAAGTCGTCGGTGCATTGCATAAGCCAAATGGCATCCGCTTGAAAGCGAAAGTGCCATAGGGACAAGTGAAAGTTGTTTTTATCTTGATCTTCTGGGGCTATAAGGATTTGGTTGTAGCCCAAATATCCATCTAGAAAGCAATTGAAAGCACGGCCGGCCAACCTATCAAGTATTTGGTCAAGGAAGGGAAGTGGAAAATGATCCTTCCTCGTGACTTTGTTAAGCTTGCGATAGTCCATACACACTCTCCACCCGTTCACCGTTCTTGTGAGAATCAACTCATTCTTGTCATTAGTAACCACCATCATGCCCGCTTCTTTGGGACACATTGCACCGGAGAAGTCCATGAGCTATCAGAAATGGGGTAGACAACCCCGCCATCCAACCACTTGATAGTCTCCTTTTTGACCATGTCTTGCATAGCTTCGTTGAGTCTCCTTTGATGTTCAATAGATTGTTTGGCATCTTCCTCCAAGTTAATCTTGTGTATGCAAATGCGGGGCTTATTCTCCGAATATCCGCCAAAGTCCACCCAATAGCCTTCTTCCTCTTGTGGAGCACCGCCAATGTAGAGTCAACCTGCACGTTAGTCAAACAAGAGAAAAGAATAACCGATAAAGTAGAGCAAGGACCAAGAAATTCATACCTAAGATGTGGAGGCAATGGCTTCAACTCCAAGGTAGGAGGCTCTTCAATTGAAGGCTTTGTTGGAGGAGTTTTCCTATTCTCAAGATCCAAGGAAAGTATCTGGGATGCATAGTTGTACGACCCCATTCCTTGCAAAGAATTCACACATTCCATGAAGCCATCCTTCTCGTCATCACCAAAGTTGAGCAAGAGGCCTCCAATATATCACCCACATTAATCGTGGCACTTGTATCATCAATAATCACTTCGGTCCCACGAAAGAACACACTTCATTGCTATTTGGTTGCCGCATAGATTTGCACACGTAGAACACCACCTTTTCATTACCCACCCGGAAAGTGAGTTATTCGGCTTCCACATCAACAAGAGCCTTTCCTATAGCAAGGAAAGGTCTTCCAAGAATAATTGGCACCTCATAATCCACTTCACAATCAAGAATAACAAAAACCGCTGGAAGAATGAACTTATCAACACGAACCAATACATCTTCAATCACTCCCAACGGTCTCTTCATTGTATGATTGGCCATTTGTAATCTCACAGATGTGGGTCTTGGTTGACCAACTCCCAAATTCTTGAAAATGGAATAGGGCATTAAATTGATACTCGACCCAAGATCACAAAGAGCTTTAGTAAACTCGGCACTTCCAATGGTACAAGGAATTGTGAAAGCACCGGGATCTTCTAATTTAGGAGCCATGAAATGCACAATTGACTCACTTGATGCATGAATTTTATAATTTCAAAATTCGTTGACCGCTTCTTTGTCACCAAATCCTTCAGAAACTTTGCATAACCGGGAATTTGCTCTAAGGCTTCAACTAATGGCACATTTATTGAGAGATTCTTCATCGTGTCAATGAACTTTTTGAATTGATTCTCGCCGTTTTTCTTGGCGAGCCTTTGAGGGTATGGAGGAGGTGGCTTAGACATTGGTGCCTTAGCCTTTTGCACTATCGGTTCCGGTATGTCAATAACATGATCCCTAGACGGGTTCACTTCCTCTTGAGTCTCTTCCACAGTGTCATCAATATCAATCCGCACTTTATCATTTTCTTGCACCACATTGTTCGGGATCTCTTCTTCTTCTATCACTTGCTCATCATCCACAAGTTGTCTTTGACTTGAGGTGGGTGCATTTTCACCTCTTCCATTTCTTGTAGTAACGGCCACGGCATGTCCCGCATTGTTCCCGCCCTTTGGGTTCAACACCCTGTCACTTGGTAATGCCCCCTTAGGACTAGAATTTAAGCTTGAGAGATTTGCCCCATTTGCACTTCTAAGTTACGGATTTATGTGTTGTGTGAAGCAAGTTGGGCATCGGAATCGGCATTCTTCTCCATCATTTGCTTGAACATGTTCTCAATATGGCCCATTTCATTTTTAGAAGAATTAGGACCATGGGAAGGATAAGGAGGTAGGTTGCTTGATTGCTGATACATTGGGGGCCTTTGAAAACCGACCCCCCATTTTATTGATTGTTATTCCACCCGCCTTTATTGTTGCCTCCCCAATTGCCTTGTTTATTATTGTTATGCCAATTCCCTTGATTATTGCCTCCACTTCAGTTGCCTTGATTGTTGTTGTTATTCCAATTGCTTTGATTGTTTCCACCACTCCAATTACCTTGATTGTTTTGAGGTCTCCATTGTAGTTGGCTTGGGCCTTTGAAGTTGTTTATTTGCCCTTGAAAGTTGTTCACATATTGGACCTATTCTTCTTGGTCATTGTAGGAATCCTCTTGCTCAAACCCACTATCTTCTTGCACAAAATTTTCCACTCTTTATTGCACTTGCGGACCCTTTGTTCTTCGTTTGTTCACCATAATATCACATGCCTCCACATAAGGCGTAGTCATGAAGTTTCCATCGGCAAGTTGATTCACTACACATTAGTTTGTTGTATTGATCCCCCGATAGAAAGTTTGTTGAATCATGTTATCCGTCATATCGTTATTGGGACACTCTTTCACCATTGTTCTATATCGTTCCCATATCTCATGTAGTGGTTCATTGGGCTCTTGCTTGAATGATAGAATTTCATCCCGAAGTATAGCCATATGCCCCGGAAAGAAGTACTTAGAAATAAATTTCTCCGCCAATTCATCCCAAGTATGAATGGAATAATTTGGTAAACGTTCCAACCAATCTAATGCTTTCTCCCATAGAGAGAAGGGAAAAAGCCTTAGCCTCAAGGCATCCTCGGAGACATTAGTTTGTTTACTCCCTCAACAAGTATCTACGAATCCCTTCAAGTGTTTGTATGCATTTTGATACCGTGCACCGGTGAAGAACCGTCGTTGCTCGTGCAAAGTGAGTATCACATTGGTTATTTGAAAGTTGCCCGCCCTAATGCGGGGAAGGACTATAGCACTTGCATACCCATCATTTGGCAACACCCTGTGTGGAGCCGCTCTTGGTGGAGGTGGGCGTGGAGCGAGTATATTGTCATGAGGTGCTCGGCCTCGTCTATTTGCTTGAGGTTCAAAAGGGACGTCATCTATTTGATCATCCTAAACGTCCACGTCCCCCAAAGCTATGTTTTCGAGCTCATTGTTTGCGATGATTGCACCTACAATTTCTCAACATGTTAGTAACAAGGAAGGAAAAAGAAGATATTTCAAAAACACACCTAAATATATAGTTAGCACCGTGTTTTAACTCCCCGGCAACGGTGCCAAAACTCGATCTCGTCCAATTTCACACCTCAATTCAAGGTTATGAAACGGTCGATTGCAATAGTAGTACCCAACAAGAGTCGGGATCAATTTCCACAAGGAGTTATATATGGGAGTTAGGCGTATATATTATAGTACGTGAGTTTGAACTACCACAATTTACACTTCCATAAATTGGGGTTGATTCTATGTCTAATTTAAACTAAGATTGCAAAGTTAAGAAATGAATTTAAGAGAATTATTTTTGTTGTTTTTTAAGTTTTGTAAAACACCTAGTGTTATGACCATCACCTAGGTGTTTGCCTTATGAAATATAGGCCTTAATGCTTGTTTTATTGATTGGGGTATTATAGCTATTAACTCTCAATTACCCACTCAATACTTCTCGGTCAGAGAGAGATTTTGCCCAATTTGGCTTTCTCAAGTCCAAATGGGTATTGCACAAAATGGTTGATAAAAGCTCAAGTCAGGTTATTACTATCTCTAGGTTGAACCCTTTAATTGGGTTTATCAATCTCTCGATTGACCCAATTTCTTGTTAGCCAAGTTTTTCTAAACTAAGTCTCTCTTTCTCAAGTAGAGACCAAGTCAAATAGGCATGAAATAATGTTTGCAACCATTAATTCCACAATACAAAGCATGAACAAGGCTAAATAATAAACACCCAACCATAAACAAGCATTAAATTAAATACCCATAAGGTTTATACACTAGGGTTGGATCACAACCCTAGTATAAATCTAGCTACTCATGCTTGAAATTGAAGAAATAGAAGAATAAATGATAAATAAACTCATATTGTAAAATCAAAATGATAAAATCTATGTTAAAATATCCCAAAATATGAAAAACTACTAAAAGAAGTAAAGAGAAACGGCTACTGTAGCTGCTAATGTCAAAAGTTGACCAAATTTCGTGAAACTCTTCTATTTATACAAAGCTAATAATTTTGGATAAAAATACCCCACGGGAGGTTCTGCGGTCGCACAATTCCATGTGTGGTCCACAGATTTCTTCAATTTGTCAAGAACTGGATGTCAGCGGCCACATAATTCTAATCTGCGGCCGCGAGGCACTCTTTATGCGGTCCGCAGATTTGTAACTGCGTTCGCAACTTGGTCTTCTGCTATCCACATGTTTTCCATTGCGGCCACACAACACTTCTTCTGCGGCTGCACAATTCCTGTGCGGATCGAACTTCAGAGGGGCATTGAAACTTGGGAATTTGCATCATTTTCTAAACTTGTTCCTACCCCATCTTTTGCGACTGAACAATTATGTGCGGTCCATACTTTTCACAAAAGTCTGCTAGAATTTCCTTCATCATCTGCGGCCGCAGATGGAATTCTGTAGTCCACACTTTGTGAGCTTCTGTGCCTTTTATTGCCTTGAGTTTAGATTACTCCTTTTTGAGTTGGATTTCATCTTGGGACTCCATCTTCTAATATTCCTGCAATTTAGCACATTTCATCAGTTTCGGGAACACAATTCAATGCTTCTAGACTAAAACAAAAGCTAAAAGGTGCTAATAAGTAGTCAAAATTCCCACTTATCAATGTCCTACCCATGCATGGGGCGGACAATGTCTTGGGTGTGTCATGGCTAGCATCCTTGGGGCCTGTAATGACAGATTATGCTAATCAAGTTTTTGAATTCACATTCACGGAGTCTCTTGCTCTGTTCCTTATACTGTGGTAATAGAGCCAGCCCATCCTTTCGGAGGGAGGAGCAGTTTACTAAATATGTCAGAGTCGTTTTCATCTTCGTCTTCCTTAGCTAAAATGAATATGTCACCTACCCTGTACAAAACCCTGTCCAAAAAATATGATTACCTTTACGAAGTAGATATCTTACCAGACGAACAAAAAGTGTCTTCCACTGAACTACCACTTATAAATCCCTACTCAGCCTTTGCCAAAAAATCCTTGGCTTAAGCTATGAATATATGATAGAATGGATATTCCGAATTGACGCCAAAAGGTTTGAGAATGGATCCTCCATATTGCCGGAAAACTTGGAGCTCATAATAAGTTAAAGGGGTTCGTTGGGTTGCCGACTCTCCCTTGGATGTGCAACAAGTGCAATTGCATACATTGTGTCGTTATTTCGCGACTGAGGCAGCAACTTCTTATTTTTGCCTAATGATGGTTCAAGAGGGAGTCATCTCTGATTTAGATCATCCCCCGGATTTGTCTAACATTCTTGCCAACTTTGCTGATGTATTTCAAAAACCACAAGGGTTGCCTCCGCTCTGCCAGCAAGATCATTCAATTCCACTAATCCCAAATTCCGGCCCAATTAATGTGAAGCCTTATCGATAATCCTATTTTCAAAAACAAGTATGGAACAACTAGTGTCAGATATGCTGTCTGAGGGTATAATACGCCAAAGTACTAGCCCGTTCTCTTTTCCAGTGTTTCTAGTTCGAAAGAAGGATGGTACTTGGCAATTTTGCGTTGATTATAGATCTTTAAATGCCATCACAGTCCGTGATTGGTTTCCTATTCCCTCTATTGATGAATTATTCGCTGGCTGCACGAAGCCAAATTCTTTTTCAAACTGGACTTATTATGGGGGTATCATCAGATATGAGTTAACCCATAATATGTGGAGAAAACAGCTTTTCGTACCCACGATGGGCATTACGAGTTCTTAGTCATGCCATTTGGGTTGTCAAATGCTCTGTCGACGTTCCAAGCTACAATGACTGAGATATTCAGGCGACACTTGCGTCGTTTTATTCTAGTTTTCTTCGATGACATCTTGGTCTATAGTACCTCTTGGGAGTCCCATCTACAACATTTGGAGCAAGTTCTGCGTCTGCTTCGCTCAAATCACCTAGTGGCCAAAATATCAAATGCTTGTTTGGTCAAACTCAGGTGGACTTCTTGGGTCACATGATTTCTGCCGAAGGGTTGGCTGTGGATCCATCAAAAATTCAGGTGATACAATCTTGGCCCACACCCAAGTTCGTTAAGGATGTTAGAAGCTTTTTGGGCCTAGCAGGGTACTATCGCCGCTTCATTAAATATTATGTGACCTTAACCAGCCCACTAACTGATCTCCTACGCAAGGACTCATTTCTTTGGACTACCCAAACCCAATTAGCCTTTGAGGATTTTCAGCAATCTCTGTTGCTAGTGTGTTTGTCGGCAACATTATCAGGCTCCATGGACCACCCCCAGTCATAGTCAGTGATCGAGATCCTAGGTTCGTTCAATCCTTTTGGAAAGAAATCAATCACCTTCAAGGCACTACTTTGGTCATGAGTACCGCCTACCACCAACAGACGAATGGTCAATCAGAGGCCCTTAACAAGTATATTGAGTAGTACTTTCGTTATATTGTTGCCGATAGCCCCCATGATTGGGTTCAAGTACTGCCTTGAGCTGAGTTTTGGTATAATACAGCATACCATACTTCAGCAGGGATGACTCCATTTCAGGCCCTATATGGTAGAGCCACCCAATCTGCTTCGTTATATCTTGGGCAGCTCCTCTGATGATTTAGTGGAGAAGTATACGCTTAAACGAGATGAAGTGCTGGACATTTTGAAGACTCAACATTGAATGAAGTTAGTGGCGGATAAGAAACGCACTGATGCACAGTTTGAGGAAGGTGACTAGGTATATGTCTAGCTCAAACCATATCGCCAGGTCTCCATGAGACTCCAAACCCATCATAAATTAGACAGAAGGTGTGTTGGACCCTTTAAGGTCGTCAAGAGGATCGAAAATGTGGCTTACAAATTGAACTTGCCAGATTCTACTCGCATCCATCCCATTTTTTTACATATCATTGCTCAAGAGGTGTGTAAGACAACCTGATCAACAGGTCATTCCTTTGAGTCCTCAAGAACCGGAATCTGCAGCTGATGCAAACCTTGAGGACAAGGTTTTAAATTTAGAGGGAGGTAATGTTATGAATGAGATAGGTTTGGCTAATAATTGGGAAGACATGCTGGACCAAGGAGCTGATGTGGATAATAGAGGCAGAGGTCAAAGGATTGAAAAGCCAAATTGCAGACTTGGTGACTACGTTATGAACCATGATTAGAGGATAGGGGTTAATTAATGGAGTGGGGGACAAGGAATTTGGTGGTTATATAATTGGCAGAGTCTTGGACGTATTAGTTAGGTTGATTGTTATGAATACTCTGTACCCTTCTCACCCCAAATTCTTGTGGTATCTCACCCCTTTCTTCTAGTGTCTCATCCATTTCTATTTACTGTTCTATTGTTAGTTTTTTCTCTGTAATTTTCAGTTATTAATGAAAATAAGTTTTATTGTTGTCGTGAATCTCTAATTTATCAACTTTTTCTTCACGTGACACAGCTTGGGGTAAGGCAGATCTGCCCTCGTATATAAAAAAAATAAATTCACGAATAAGCCAAAGAAAATCAATATATAATATATATATACATAAAAAAATATTTACTTAGCTGCACAGTTTAAATTCCAGTGAATGAGTATTCCTTTACACCCTTTAAATACATGTGATTCCCCCTTCCCGTGGTCCAACTTGAAGAGGGTGGCATATCTCTTCTGCATACATGTGATTCCCCCTTCCCACGGTCCAACTTGAAGAGGGTGGCAAATCTCTTCTGCCTATACAATTTATTAAAGCTTAACCATGATTAATTAATGTGTATATACATCTTAATTTATTAGGTAACCATAGTAAAATAATGTAGTTTGTTGTAAATAACGGGCGTAGGGAAGCTCCCGTACACACATATATGATCTAAGAGATTCCTGATAACAGACAAGATTCTTCATTTCCACAGGTCTGGAAATGAAGCAGATGTTCGCAAAACTCTCATTTATTGATTGTTCAAACGATTCTATTTTCTGAACTTCTCGGTGCTCTTTCGGATTTTTTTTTCTTTTACATCAAGTGCTACTTATGGAGCAGCTTACTTGTAATTAGTGCGAGGTTTGATTATTATTTTTAACCAGCTGATTACTACTATTAGATATTAATCCTCTTCTGCACACACCGCCAGACCAGCTTGTAGTAGGACTGTACACGACGAAACTAGTAGTGTTTAATTCTCTGGTTTATAGATATAATCAAATCGAACTCATCCAATTAAAAGACACTACTAAATAAAATAAAAAATTACAAATATTTTGAATTAACTCCCTAATCGCAGTCTATATCCCTAATCACTGTATCAGTCAGTCGTACAGTAATGGTGCAATCCATCTCCGTAGATTTCTTTTTCTTCAAAACAAAAATTAGCGCCACTTTCCCCTCTAATTTTGACTTGCTGGTCAAAGTTAAAGTTTTTGAACTCAGATCATTCCTTAGCTTCGAGTCCTTAGGTACATCCTTTGACGAAAGATTCACAAGCACATTAAATATCTTGGTGGACTTGAAACCAGCTTTGCCATGGGAAACAAAGGCTTCTCCAATACTCACACCATTATAGAAAAAATAAATAGTGCTGTCGCGGTACTTGTAAGGCCCAAAATTGGCGTTTTTGACACCAAATTCAGCATTCATTGTAATGTTGAATGAAGAATTTTCTGCATTTTTGGACAACACATCAAAGGTAGCTGACCCGATGCGAAACTTGGGAGTTCTGACTTTCATTATGTATAATGAAGAGAAGAGAGTGACTGCAATTTGAAATAGAGTAGAGAGTGCAACAAAAATTAAGAATTTCTTGCGTTTCTTTTTGCGCAGCTCTTTGGATTGTATGGAGTTGGCTGATTCTTCAGCTTGCTTTGCATGTCCATTAGTCTGAAGTTGTTGTTCTCCTTCTACTGCCATTTAGTTTCAAGTCAAAATCTGAATTGAATAAAAAGTTATGTGGTAGCTGAGATATAAAAAATGAGGAAAACTCTTGTATTTATATAGTACGAAAAGAATCAGTAAGAGTAGCCACAATTGGTAAGACAAGTCTGATGCTTATTGTTACCTACCTACAAGTGGTTTATAAAGTCGAAGCGCGTTGAAATAAAGTGCTTCTTGTTGTGAAAAGAGTTTGCGTTAGCTATTAAGTGTTTGGGAAAATGCTGGCGATGGATGACATATCATATGTAACGTATGGTATTTAAGAGGATCTACCGCATATGTATATATATATTCATAAATTAGCAGTTGAAAGTAAACAGCCACTGAATTTGTCAACTTCTTCTATGGTGCAACTATTAAAATCGACCGGCCGATAGACTGTTTTTGAAACTATTTGCCTTTCTCACTTTTTTTTTTTAAACGAAATGACCGAATTCATTTTTTTTTTTGGCGTTAAAATGCGAGAAATTATTTTTGCATCCCAGAAAATTTATTTTTCAAGAAACCAATCAATTTTGGTCGGTTTTTGAGTTAAAATAAATTAAAATTAATATCAAAATACCGACCGAAATTGATCGATTAGTTTGGACGGTCATTTTAAAAAACAGACCAATTTCAGTTGTAATTTTATATTTTAAATAAAATCAATCGGAATTAGTCAATTAGTTTCGCGCGAAAATACAATTAAAGAAGTATAAATAAAATATAAAAAAAATTTCTACTACAGTAAAGACCCCGGTTCGATTTTCAGATGGTGTATTTTTTTAATTGCATAATTTAAAAAAAACCCACCGAAATTGGTTTTTTCAATCTTTTTTTTTTTTTTTTGTGGAAGTTAATTGGTGACCGCACGATTACTGGCCGCAAAAATCGGTTGGTTTTTGTCCATTACCGACTAACATCGATAGATTTTGACGGTCAGTTTTACTATTTGTGGAAAGACTTTACCTCTACTATAATCAGTCTCCCAGTGGAAACCTCTCGTGTCAATCGCAGTATATATGTGTCCTAGCAACGGCCTTCATTAATAATTTTTTCTTTGTTTTATGAGTGAGCAGTCGTGGAGATATCCTTTAGTAAAATTAGTCATGATACTACGTCGTAAGAAAAATTCATGCTATTTGTGTAGATAGTAGTAATATTTTCCAGACTATTCATACATACATTATGTCGACGCCTTATAGCTCAATATTATTACATGACTCCTGTCATAGAATATACTACACTATTTTGAAGTGACGCATGTTCAGTCACATCAAGTTCATAAGTCCAAAAGATAATTAGGCAGATTACATTCGACGCACTTTTGCAACTTGTGGAAGGGAGTACAGGTAGAATAGATCGAAGAGGAATACAAATAAATTTTAGAGAAAAATAAGACCACGAAAAAGAGAAAAGACAGCTTAACTAATCTTGGTATTGCTTCACGGGGAATCTGTAATACTACAGGACTAATTAATAGCACGTCGTTGCAGGATTTGACTCCTCCAAGTTTGAAGTATAAATTATTTAACAACATAGGGACGAAGGCAAGTCATCACATGACAAGTTTCGCGTGGAGTGTTGTATACCATCGAAATCGAGTTCGCTTACGACATGGCAGGTTAGGCTCGGAACATGACAATCAAAGACTGAAGATCGACTTCGGGTCCCACAGAGCTAGAACTCAAGATCAAAACGCATGCCTTCGAGAACATTGAGTCTGTGATCCCAAAGTCGACCTTAGTCCCGATCGAACTCGAAGAAACAATGTTAGCATGACCAACAGAAGACCAAAATATCCGTGACTGGTCGAATATTACGGCGTGAATCTCGGCGCGTATCAGTAAAGAACCGATAATCAGCTAATCAAGGAATTTTTACCTTTTATAGAATTGTACCTAAAGTAGGATTCCTCTATTATATATAAAGGAGGGGGGTCTGGTAATTCATTAGGGATATTATAACACCCATTCCAAAGCAATACATTGTTATTATTTTTCTTTAAGCTCTTGTCTAAGAGAGAGAAGGTCTAACTTCTCTCTAGAAACCCACTGCGAGCCACTGTACAAGTACCGTTGAAACAGAGACAAGCCACCGGCGATGGTCGATCTGCCATCGTCCACCGGTGGAAAACCACCGAACCAACCTCAAAACCTTCCCAATCTTCTCGCGCAACACCCCTAATAAACAGCACCTCAAAATAACCCCCCAGCAATTACAGATTTACCAAATAGCAGTGGGTTTGCTGTAACTATAAATTGCCAGGGAGTTCCTAACATTTCCTCTCCTTCTTCAGGTCTGCATGCAGAAGATTTCACCATGGTCAGTGAAAATTCTGGCCAATAGAACAGTGTACCGAACCAGTTGGGTGCGGATGATTTCATAAACCAAGTTGTTCAAAAACAAAGCAAAACGATTACTGATGTTCCAGAGAACATTTCCCTCCTTCAACCTCTAATTTGATTGAGTCGTTACTCAAGATTGTGCAAAAGGAGAACCTGACTGTGTCGAGCACACCAGGTGTTCGACAAAATGCCATGGCACTGTACCAGTCCAATTGTCCGACCATTTCACTCCTCAACCTCCCCAAGGTCAAGGGGAAACTAATCGTCAAGCAAAAGCACAAGGTTCATCCAAAAAAACTGATGTTCAAATTCTATCGCCCC
>MCJB01044031.1:3234-17151 GCA_002018475.1 Nicotiana obtusifolia | reverse complement strand
GCCCCCCCCCCCCCCCAGATGAACATTTTTAGAGGAGGTTCCGATGCTGGTTCCTCGACAGCAGTACGTGAAGCGGTCTCTTCGGTAGCCGGCCGCGAGGTAGAAGGAGTTTCATTTTGGAGAACTATTTTGGAAGTTTTTGCCATTTCTTAATGGAGAGGAAATAAGGAAAAAGAGGAAGTTAAAAGAGTACACTCGATGGTTTGAGATAAAGACGAATGAGAGTTCTTATAAAAAATCTCAAATTAACTAGAATATAAGTGCTTAGAAGTATTGAAATTTCTTAGGAACGAGGGCAGGAGGTTTGAATGTAAAGTTTGAATGAACAAATGAGGGGGTATTTATAGTTTCCAATGACAGTTCACATCTAGGAGTGGCCGACCAGCAACTGACAAGCATTTAATGCCATTAAGACTTGATTGACGAGACATTTCAACTGGTTGTCGTTTCTGTCACGAGGTATCGAAGTCAGGAGCGGAAGCTCATGTCGTTTCTCGTCGTCTACTCTCCGAAAAACGAGGGGACTATCTATATACAGTCAAAATCGAGCTTGCTTATGACATGGTAGGTTAGGCTCGGAACATGACAACCAAGGGCTGAAGATCGACCTCGAGTCTCACCGAGCTAGAACATGAGGTCAGAACACCTGCCTTCGAGATCATTGAGTCTGTGATCCCGGAGTCGACCTTAACCCCAACCGAGCTCAAAGAAACATTGTTAGCATAACCAACTGAAGACCAAAATATCCGTGACTGGTCGAATATTACAGCGGGAATCTCAGCGCGTATTAGTAAGGAACCGGCAATCAGCTAATCAAGGAATTTTTACCTTTTATAAAATTGTACCTAAAGTAGGATTCCTCTACTATATAAAGGGGGTCTGGTAATTTATTGGGGACATGTAACACGCATCCCAAAGCAATACATTGTTATTATTTCTCTTTAAGCTCTTGTTCATCTGTATCCTGACACGATTGAAGCGTACCTGGCTCGAGGGTGGCTAACCTTCCAAGTCTGATACTATTCAATTTGTGTGGTTTGCATTTACTTTGTCATTATTTATTTCAATTGTGATCTAATTTATCATTTTGTATCAAGCTAGTCCACGTATTCTTAAAACCACTTACAAATTTAATTGTTATCCGATTTTGAGGGTATAGAAGTATGGGAGCTAAAAGAACTTCCTCCTAACATATACTGTGTGTAATAATATATCATTCTCCTCCCGCTATGCAAGAATTTATATCCTACAAATTGTTTATATAGTGAACAATAATGCGGTGAATATTATGTGATGAAAAACAATCATCATGCATAAGATAATACATAGTTTTTTGCATAACTTATATGTTATAATTAGTTATGTATAAAGTTTAATAAGACTAACGTCCAAATATTGCATCAAATTATACCATAATTATTGTTGCTTGTATGACAGACTAGACATTGTATTACTTATGCAATTTTTTGTTATGAGATTTATACTTCTGTTGATGCGGTAAACCAAACGACAAATACATAAATATAGTTGATTTATAGTTTGTTTTGTCAAGTTTTTTTTTTTTTAGCTAAAAGTATTTTTTGGCTAAAAAAATACTTTTTCTCAAAGTTAAAGTATTTGAACAAGTTTTTTTAAAAAAAATAAAGCTTCCGAGCAGCAAAAATAGTTTTTAAAAGAAGAAAAAAATAGTTTCTTTCAAAAATATTTTTCTGAAAAACACTTTTGAGAAAATTATACTTAGAAGAACTTTTTAAAATCTTGACTAACACTATTTGCTGCTCAAAAGTATTTTTTAAGTTAATTAGCCAAAAACAAATTGTTTTTACTTTTTTAAAAATTACATTTCAAAATAAGCTGATTTTAGAAGTTTGGCCAAAACTAGTCCATTCACTACTAAAAACAGGGCAAAAATCGTCTGTCAAAACCAACCAAAATTGGTTGGTAATTGACAAAAACTGACCGAAAACCGACCGGTTCGTGGCGGTCGGTAGAGCTAATCAAACTGACTTCGGTCGATCAATTAAATTTCACAAATGACCAAAAAAAGAAACTAACTGAAAAAATCAAATGAAGTCGGTCAGTTGTTTTTTATTTATGTATTTAAAAAATATACCATCTGAAAATTAAATCGAGGTCTGTACTGTGGCAGGTTACTATTCTACCATTAGAACATTAGTGCTTTTTAGTTTAAGATTTTTATTTTGTTTTATTTATACTATTTAATTGCATCTTCGCGCGAAAATAACCAACCGATATTGGTCAATTTTCTTTTATAAAAAAATTACTGATCGAAATCGATAAGTTTTTAAGAAGACCGACCGGAATAATCGATCGATTTTGATCATTTTTTGAATATTAATTTAATTTAATTTGAATGAAAAATCGATCGAAGTTGGTCGGTTTCCTAAAAAATAAATTTTTTCATGATGCAAAAATAATTTCTTGCATTTTGGCACTAAAAATAACCGGTCGAATTCGATCGATTTCAAAAAAAAATTGAAAAAGAAAATATTTTGCAAAACCGATCGATTTCAAGTGGTTTATCAGTTGGTAGACCGTGACCAATTTTGGCTTAATTTCTGGCAGTGATTAAAGCTTGTAGTTGCAGCTATGACGCTGCTTTTTATGTTTGATATCCTTCTTTTACCAATCAAATGCTAGTCCTAAGTAAAACCAATAATCATGGTTGGTTAGGATATTACTGGACTTTGCTAATAAGTAATCATTTAAGGCTGTTACCTTCTATCCGTCCACCCAAGAAGTAAATTTTAAGAACTAGAACTACTTGCAGATGTAACCATCAATTAGTGGTGTATCCACTCAAATTTTAGGTAATTACTACTACCTAGACTTCTTCACAATCAAAATTGACTACAGATTCGCCAATCCTCCAAAATTGACTTGTCTATATGTTATTATGGAGGGCAAATATACCCATAAAAATGTGTTAAGTTTCCCAATTGTTTCAAAGTTCCCCATTGCTTACTTTCAGGAAAAGTAGGCCCATAAGACCTATGGTTAGCTTGAGCCTTTCAGTTGTACTAGTCTACAGAGAGGGCCAAGTTGCTCTTAGCGTTAAGACCTGAGCCCAAGTATATGCCGAGTGACTAGGACTGGGTATATATCGGGTAAAATCGATAGCCCGAATCGAAAATAGCTTATTGGGTTATCCGTATCGGATTATTGGGTTAATGGTTCAGTAACGATTTAGAAAATTTTCACTATTGAGTTATCGGTTCGGGCTTCGGTTTGCTAATTTTGTTAACGGGTTAACCGATAACCCAACAAGAATTAATAAAATTGTGACTTTACCTTTAAGTATATACATACATATAGGGCTTCATTCTCTCATATTCCCTCTCAGCCGCACTCTTCCGTTCGTTGTCTTAAAGTCTTCATCTTCAGAGACCTTACTCCTAGCGTAAGTCTTATACAGTAGACTTTTATAACAAAATTCATCTTTATCTAGGAATTTTTTATTGTTAAAAATTCTTTATTTTGTGCTCATATTTTATGATTTTTATTTTCGTTTCTTAATTTGTGAGCTCACATTGTGCAGCTTATACCTACTACCAGTTTCTCTTCGCACTTTCTCAATCGAGAATTCTCTCAGTTTCGGGTATGTTTTTTATCCTCTTCAATCCTCATCGCTTTAAATTTTTTTATTTTTTTCATTATTTTTTGGGTCACTATTTTTGGGTTTCTTAACTCTAATTTTTAGGCTGTTTTGGATTTAATTCGAGATAAGTACAAAAAATTTAAGAAAATCCTTGTTTATTGGTATTCGAAGTTCTGAATTTAATTCTTTTTATATATGAGCATTTGGGTGTTTATTGACATCTTTTAGAATTTGGACATGTATTCTTTTACTGCTTGATTTCTTTTAAATTCAAACTCACGGTGACACAAACGCATGGCTGAAAATATCATAATTGATAAGGTGATTGGTGAAAGTAGAGCTTCTAATTCAAATGCGACAACACAATCTCAATTAGTTCAGTCGACAGTAACGAAGGAAAGGAAAAAGAGGTCTCGTGCATGGGATCATTTTGACCAAATTATTGATTCTGACGGAAATAAAAAGGGTGTCTGTAAACATTGCAAAAAGAATATTTTGCTGACACAAAAAATAATTATACGAAGGCACTGCTTACTCATATGGTCAATTGTAAGAAAAAATGCCTTTAAATGTCGAAACAAGTCATTCAAATAGCAAATTCTAAAGCTGAAATTGGAGGTGCAGATTCTAAATCAGAATTAGAAAAGTATCTTACAGAAGAAGTTGAAAATGAAATAGCAGACTCTAATATATTGCATTGGTGGAAAGTAAACTCACATAGATTTCACATTCTTGCTGAGATGGCTCGAGATGTGTTAGCTATTCCTATTTCAAGTGTGACATCCGAATGTGCATTTAGCACCGGAGGACGTATTCTTGATTCGTTTAGGAGTTTATTGACTCCTAAATTGGTGAAAGTTCTAGTATGCCTTCAAGATTGGCTTCGAAGTGAACCACTATCAGTAAGTGTTGAGGAAGATTTAGATGTTCTCGAGAAACTAGAACAAGGTGATAATATTTTAATTTGTTTGGTTGTATATTATTTTTATAAATAGTTTGTTTAATATTTTTGTTGTTTGACTTGTTAATATATATATTTTCTTTAGATTTTGCCAAACTTGAAAAAGAACCTTGCGATGATGATGTGTAGAATCTTAGATAGTTATGAGTTGAAACCTTGGTAAGTTCATTATTCAACTTCTATAGTATGCATTGCTAAGAATTTATTTGACTTAATATTTTTTCTTTTTATGTTTAATAGGTGTAATCATGCCTTGACTTCGTGGTCGCAAATCTATCTCACCTATTTGGAGTTACTATGAAAGGATTGAAGAAGGTGATGATGGATGGTGAAAAATAAGATGAAGTAATTGTCGTCTTGTTCTTCATTACAATGCTCGACGTACTGGCACTAAGTGCTTGATGAAACATGTTGAGCGTTGTTTGGAGCGCAATTCTATGGAGCCTATAAGGATTGAGTAGTTATTTTCTTGTTAACTTAAATATAAACTATTAGTACTATGTTTGGACTTGTTAATCAAGGTGTAATTGCTATTATTTTGTGTTTTTGTGTGATGTGTTTGGATAACTGTTGTTGAAGTATTATTACTGTTTTCTACCGTGTTTGGAGTTTGAAACACCGTTGAATACTCTCGTTATTCTTGCCAGTTCTCATTATTGTATCTGTCCTGTAAATGATTTTGTATTAAGGTACAGAACTTGTTACTGACATTCCATTGCAATATGCGGAGGTAATGAATGGAATTCTGCTGCTACTAATTGTTATCGGTATATCATTATCATATGTTTTTGGCTAATTCAAGTTATTGTCGCTGAGCTTATCCTATGGGTGTGGTTGTTTGTTGTTTGTTGTTCCACTCCTAATTAGCTACATTTTGGCATCTTATGTCTAAAGGACAAAAACAGTAAGAAAATCTTCAGTTGCGAGCTTCCAAAGAAGTTTTGATCGCTACATTTTGACATCTTATGTCTAAAGGACTAAAACAGTAAGAAAATCTTCAGTTGCGACTTGCGAGCTTCTGAAGAAGTTTTAATCTAGATTGAGTTATTTTATCGAGTAAACCGATAACCGAACCGATAATGGTTGATAACCGGTTAACCGATAACTAATAACTGATTTCTTATCGGTTCGGTTATCGGTTTTGCATATTTATAAACCGATAACCGATATGTCAAACTTATAATATTCATAACTGAATCGAACCGACCGATGCCCACCCCTACGAATGACCCGAGTCTGTCGATCCTATTCCTTGAGTTCTTAGTGAGTTTTTCATTTTCTGATTTTATTGGCCCATGCCCTTTTTTTATCCCATGCCTATTATTATTATTATTATTATTATTATTATTATTATTATTAGTATAAAGTAATTGAGCTTAACACTGACAGTACTATATATGAATTTTCATATTATCACCATACTTATAGTCACTACAGGTAAATATTTATAGTGGCTTAGTAAGTTTAGATTGGAATGGTAGAAGAATGTTACATTTAGTTAAACTACATAATACTTAAGAAATTCTTTAAATTGTAAGGGTATATTTATTCAAATCTTTTATAATAAGCAATTATCCAGTACCGCCGTGAAAGAGAGTAGACTACTAAAAATCTATTGTCTCAATATAATGTTTGCTCTAGTATCATTTATATATTTTTATCTAATCACATCCGTCTAAAAGAGGAATATGAGGCGAAATACCTAAAATGAAAAGATTGTACAAGTCATACGTTTTTTCACCACCTTATGAAGATATGAATACGTTAGATACATGCAACACACTTAGTGAAGTAGTATCTCTAATGGGAGCATCTACTAATTGGTAAAGGAAAACGCGATAAACTAAACACATTAATTTAGCCTAAATCGTAAAACGAGAATTTCCTTATTGGCATAGCGAAAGCAGAAGACAGACGAACTGCGACTGAAATTACTAGCCGACAGTGGTTGTCAGGGTGTGTTGGAACAACTCCCTATATCATAATCTAAACCCCTCGTCTGATATGGGAGAAGAGAGCGTGAAAAATTACTGCTTAGAGTCTTCTTTATTGTACATTGTAAGTGTACTTACATAGGAAATACTAGGGTTAACTAATAACCATATTGGGTCTTAAAGCACCCCTTATAGTTGGACCCAAAATATCCGACATCTCCCACTCACACATAATGGGGGTGTTCATCTAGTCTGAGAAACATATTCTCCTCTCATATCCTCAATCATTCATACAGGGAAGTAGACCGTGCAACCAGCATACTATGAGAGCTAAGTGCTATACATATGTTAGGAGTATATAGCCTCTTGTCGAGTGCAAACCTGCAAGTAGATCATAAAGTATGCAGCACCCTAGATCAGATGAATCACATTTGACATAATCTCAAAATCTCAAATATTATTATTTCTTGTATTCACAATCATAATTAATAAGTTATAACTTGTGCACCAGTGAATACAAATAAATGAGATTCCATTAATGATCTTCCTCTTCTCACGATCCCCTTAACATTAGTTTGACTGCTTTTCTAGATATGCTCCGCTAGACTGAATTTGTATACATGGTCCTTTGGGAACACACTAAGATAACTAACATCACACTAATTCTCAAGTATTATATCGGAGTCTCTGAGGGTATAAAATCTTGAGCCATCATAGAAGCTCTGGGTCTCACACAACAATTAGTTGAGAATAGACGTATGTTAACCCATTTGGTCGATATTAGCACACATGGTATGAAACACGTGCGGCAATATTTTCTCCTTTTTCTCATATTATCTCATAAAGAATGATGTACAAATGATATTTAGGCACTATAAGTATCTAAATTTGAGTTTCATGATCTACAAAATCATATTTTACTCATATCTAGCTCACAAAGTAGACTAGGTGAATGTTTTTCACCCCAATGACCTTATGTCATTATTTAAGCGACGTTCTGATTTTAAGTGAATAGCTCTCAAATTGCATATGATAATTTGCTTAAAATCATATCTCATCTCCACAAATCACTAAGATAAGGAGGCAGTTGCCTGTGTGAGAAGGCCAACCTCTTGTCTACCCGACATACTTATAAAAAAGTGAACAAAGAATGCACATAACATTCAGCAATATAAATATGTATGTATGTAAATATACTTTATTGATAATCAAAGAACATCAGTTTTGTCAACACGGAAAAATGAATAATAAAATGAAGAATATCAAAGTCTGCGCAAGTATTGAGACCTAGTGTGACTCACAAATGCATCTCTAGACAAAGGCTTGGTCAATAGATCTGCTAACATATTTTTTGTAGACACACACTTCACATTCACTACCTTGCGTCTAACCATGTCTCTTGTATAGTTATTCTTGATATCTATGTGTTTGGTTTTACAATAAAACTTAGGGTCCTTAGTAGAGGATATTGCAGCTTCACTGTCACAGTAGACTAAAACTGGTTCAACATTTTTTGCGATATCCAACAAGTATTCCAAGAACTTTTTCAATCAAACAGCTTCTTGTGCTGCTGATGCGAGAGCCACGTATTCGGCTTCCATCGTGGATAATGATATGCATGATTGTTTTCTAATACTCCATGATATGGCACCATCACTGAGTAAGAACACATATCCTGAGGTAGACTTCCTTTTATCTAGATCTCCTCCATGATCAACAATATTGTATCCAACTAATCACAGATCATTGCCGCCTTGGTAACAAAGGGCATAATCAGTCGTTCCCTTCATATATCTCATGATTCTCTTTACTGCTTGTCAATGTGCTAAACTTGGGTCGGTTAGATATCTACTTACTAAGCCAACTACTTGACAGATATTAGGTCTAGTGCATATCATAGCATACATTAGACTTCCTACTGCGCTCCTATAAGGAACTCGACTCATTCTTTCTGTCTCTTCAGGAGTCTTAGGACACATCTGACTTCCCAAGGCATGGCCTTTGCTGATAGGAGTGTCAACTGGGCTACTGTTTTGCATATTGAATTGTTCAAGAACTTTATTAATGTAATTCTCTTGTGAGAGATACAATAGTTTCTTTGGACGATCTCTTAAAATATTAACACCAAGAATATATGCAGCATCACCCATATCTTTCATCTCAAATTGAGATGATAACCATAATTTTATCTCGGTTATAAAACTCCTTATCATTTTAAGCTATACGTATGTCATCTATATACAATGTTAAAATACAAGCCTGTTCCTTGATATTTTGGTATAAACACAATGGTCTTTATCCATCATGGTAAAACCATTGGATAACATTTTGAAAGCGTATATACCACTACATTGAAGATTGTTTGAGGCCATAAATAGACTTCAAAAGTCTACAAATCTTTTGTTCGTGGCCCTTTTCAATGAAACACTCAGGTTGTTCCATATAGATTTTTTCATCTACTTCTCCATTGAGAAAGGCAGTCTTTATATCCATTTGATGTAATTCAAGATTCAAGCTTGCAACAATAGCTAGAACCAGGCGAATAGAGGTAAATCGTACAACAGGCGAGAAATCTCTTCGTAGTTTATTCCTTTTTGCTGTACATATGCTTTTGCCACAAGTCGATCCTTAGATCTCTCAATTGTGCCATTAGCCTTGAGCTTAATTTTGAGAACCCATTTTCTCCCAATTGCTTTACGTCTTTCAAGGAGGACAACTAGTTCCCAAAACTTTGTTGACTCTCATAGACTCCAATTTATCTTCCATTACTTTTGTCCATTTATTCTTAGAAGGGCATAAGAGAGCTTCTTTTACATTTTTAGGCTCGTTTTCTTCTTGTAGGAGCATCATAAATAGTTCACCTTCTTCAACATCAAATCGTCGGTGGGGAATCTTTTTACGAGAACCACGTCTTATATGTAATTCATCATTGTTCCCATTTGGATCAATGTTGCTCCCACTCGGATCAAGAACTTTCATCCTACTCCCACTTGGAACAAGATATGTGACCATCTCGCTCCCACTTGGAACAAGATCCATTTGGTCACTTCCACTAAATGTAGAAAGATTACTTTCATTCGCATCTGATGTGAAGAAGGTCGTTGATGAGAAACTAATTCATTGTCTGCTAAAATTCTCCCACTCGAAAGAAATGATCCTTGTACTTATTGATTCAATATCTCAAATAAGGTTAGGTCTTGACCTACCTCTCCCTTCATAGGGAACTCATCCTCTAAAGATGTGACATCTCGTGATTCAAACTCAGTTACACTCCCACTGTCTTGCTGACCTATAAACACATAACCCTTTGAGGTTTCAGAGTATCTTATAAAGATACTTTTCTTTCCCCTCGGGCCCAATTTGCCATATTTGTGAGAGAAATTATGTGTACAAGTAGCACAATCCCAACGTCTTAATATACTCGGGTCGGGTTGTCTTCCAGTCCATAACTCATATGGAGTGGTAGTAACTAACTTCGTAGGTACTCGGTTAAGTACATAGGTGGCAGTAAGCAATGCATCACCCCAATAACTAACTGAAAGATTAGCTTGTGCCATTATTGACCTAACCATTTCTAGGACGTTCTGTTGCTTCTCTCTGCAACACCATTTTGTTGTGGAGTATTTAGGATAGTCAACTGATGAACTATTCCCTTTTCATCACATAACCCATTAAACTGGTTGATAAGTATTCACGACCATGGTCAGCTTGAAGAGCTTTTATCTTCTTGTCTAATATATTTTCCACTAAGCTTATATAGCGTTTGAAGTAATTTATTGCTTCTGATCTGTGAGAAAAATATATAGACATAACTAAAACGGGTAAAGTCATCAATAAATGTGATAAAATAACTTGCTCCATGCCTAGCCCTAACATTCATAAGCCCATAGATATTAATGGACTAATTGCAAAGGATATTCAGCTCTAGTCGCCTGACCGAAAGATTTTCTTGCAGATTTTTCAGCTAGACGATTTTTACAAGTGGACAATTCCATATTTTAAATGTTGGAAAGCAAACCTTATTTTCCTAACCTTGGTATTCTTTGTTGGCCAATATGACCAAGTCTAGCATGTCATAAGTTTATATCACTATCATATTTATGTGAAGAAACAAACATAGAAAAACTAGCATTATTATTAAATAATCATAATCCAATTCTATAATAATTAAACTTCTGGTCCCGTGACCAAAACGAAATAAAGTTGAACTAAAAGTCAACTTGGTAGAATTGTCATGACAAAACAAGTCAAATCTTAGCTTAAGCAAAACTGAAACTGAAATAACATTCCGGCGAATTGCTGGTGCAAAGAGAACATCATGTAGTATTAGGTGTCAACCACCATGTGGGACTAACTTGCATGTACCGATCCCTTCAACAGCAACTTTATTGTTGTTGCCCACATATATCAATTTTGATCCACGTGGAACTCGCCGAAATTCAACAGAGGCACTACATTCCCAGGCTATGTGGTCCGTTGCTCCTGAGTCTGCAATCCACAAAGGATTAGATTCAGTTAGAAAAATAGAACTAAAAACACAAAATTCACTAATTCGAGCATCGTGAAATACCTTTCTAGTAGGCTCAGAGCAATCCCTGTCATAGTAACCCTTTTTTTCCCAATTATAATATTTCACTTTAGCAATTTTGACATGTTTGGGATGTCTGTTCTTGCCTTTTTCAATCTTTGCCCTTTTAGCAGGATGAGCTGACTGAGCTTGAGGTGGCCCTCTCTTCTTTCCCCAGTTCCTTTTCTTTGAATCACTCTTGGTTTTGGAGGTTGTTTCCATGTGAACCTTAGCTATTGGCTTTGTAGCCTCAAGTCGTTCCTCCTCTAACTCAAGATGCCTCTACACATCTTCCAGAGTTGTGATTCGCTCATTATGGATCAAATGCATTTTTATATGATCCGAAGAACTACATAAAGAGCGTATGACAACTTGAATTTGTTGTTCATCAGTCAACACATGACCAGCATCTTTCAACTCCCCAAAAAAAATTATCATTTGCCTCAGATGTGTTTTCATTAAATGTTCTGGGCGTTTCTTATATGAATCAAATTTGATCGTTAAGGATCGCAACCCTGCAATGTAATAGGTACCAAACCTTTTCCTCAAAGCATTCCTAAGATCCATAGCTCTTAGGTGATTCTTAAACTCCCTTAGAATGTCATCATCTAAGGTTCTCAAAAACGTAAAGAGCAATTTCTTTTTCTTCCACCTGTCACAGGCTTCACGCTCACGCCTATGCTGAACAGCATTTCCTCAAACTCATTCATGACATTGCTAATGTCCTCCAGAGCCTCTTATTCCTCTAGCACATATGGGACTTTCAAGCTCTAGGTTTCATACTTATTGCCATTGAGTTTCAACCTTTGTTGAGCTCAACAACAATGTTTTTCGAAGCAGTAGTCCTTCTTTGACAAAACAAAAATATCATGAGGATCATATAAAAAAATAACATAAGGCACTATGTTCAACGTACATACATATTATGACACTAAGCATCAATTGAGTAAGTTAATAAAAATATATATTAATCATGGAGTCGAAAGTTCACTATGTTCCCAACCATCGTCCAAAAATTAAAATATTATAAAAATTAACCTATTCAATTATCTTGCTAAGCTTCTCAATCATGTTAGATAACATAATTATCTATCCTGATTTTATAATCCCATAGGATCATAAGTTAACGAATAACTTATATTAGCATGAAAATAAAATTAATGTCAAACTAATTAACATTTATTACATACTATATAAATTCACATAGTTTTTATTTTTAATGTCAAACTAATTAACTTGCTATAAATGTTATACAAATTAACGAGTAATTTTAATATTAAACTAATTAATATTGATTTCATGCTCAAAAAATTAACATAAAGCATGTGTTAAACTAATTAATAAAATTAACATTTCAAGCATGTTAAATAAATTATTCAATAAATAAATATAATATTAACTAAATTAACATTTCAAGCATGTTAAATAAATTAACAAATAGATTTAATGTTAAACAAATTAACACTCTAAGCATGTTAAACACATTAACAAATAAATTTAATATTAAACAAATTAACACTTCAAGCAATTGGGATAATTAAAATAATTATAACTGTTAGTCAAAAGAATATAAACACTAAATTTATATTCTAAAAATTAAGTCCATATGACTAATTTTTGAAATCTGAAATTTATATTAAAAGACAAAATCTATAGTAGATCTTAATTTAGGCCATTAGCCCAATTAACATTAAACAAGATATAAAGTGGGCCTTTAGCCCATAAAAGATTCTGCCAACATAAAAAAGGAAGAAGCCCAAGCTTCAGCAATTAACGTGGGCCATAAGCCCATGTTCAAAACTTTCCAACATCTAAAAATTAGCACATATCTGGCAGCCCACAACCTTTAAACCTAACTTAATGTTTTTTTTCAAAAAAATATTATTAAACATTTAAGAGGAGAGGAGAGAAACCCTAATTGTCTCTCATCTACTCCCATTTTTTTTAAAAATCAAATAATTCATACCAGATTTTAGGAAAGAGAGAAACTTAACTTTCTCATCTTCCCTATGTTCGGCCGCACCTACCATTGAAGCACTAAGCTTCTAAGTTCCATTTTTTTTTTAACGAAAAAAAACGGCTGGATCTCTGGGAAGGCAGCCACCAGGCGTGGCGTGAAACTCAGGCAACGGGACAGTTTTGTTGGAAGAAATTGTAACAAGAGGAACTGATTCTCTCTTCTTCTTTATTTATTTATTTTTAGAAAAAATTCGAATCAATTTTAAAAAGTCTCATTTACTAAAATTCCAGATTGTTTTCAAACATATTGAATATTGATTTAATATCGATTCAAAATATTTCAATCACTGTCTAAATGTGATATACAATTCCAGTGAGACACGTAATTGATTCACACAAAAAATCAACTAATGATTTGTTTTTTAAATAATATTTATTTATCATATCTGAAAACTTATTTCTACTGATAAAAAAAATATATTAAACATATTAACTGTCTCAATTGCACAGTAAAAAAAAGGTACATGTATGTGATGTTCTAGATTTACACATAAATTTAAAATTATTTTATATATGCATCCGGACTAGAAAAGCAACTTATGACTCTGATACCAATGAAGGAAAATGCGATAAACTAAACACATTGAATTAGCGCGTAAATCGTAAAATGAGAATTTACTTGTTTGTGTAGCGGAAGCGGAAGAAGAAGGAACTGCGGCTGGAATTACTAGTCGGCGGTGATTGTGACGGTGTGTTGGAGAGCGTGAAAAATTACTGCTTAAAGTCTTCTATATTGTACACCGTAAGTGTACTTCTATAGGAAATATTAAGGTTAACTAATAACCCTATTGGGCCTTAAAGCACCCCTTATGGGGGG
>MCJB01044020.1:103793-155238 GCA_002018475.1 Nicotiana obtusifolia | reverse complement strand
ACTATAGCATTAGTATCTTCAATATATTCTTCGATGTCGGCAAACGGATTCTCTTCCTGCTCCACGTCCACATCATCTATATGGTCCACCATATCTTCCTGCCTACAACCACCAAAACAAACAACGTGCAATCAAGTGGAATTAGACTTATAGTAAAGTACACACTAATCAGAAATTTCAAAACCGTATTCCCCGGCAACAGCGCCAAAATTTGATCCGCTCAAATTACACCCTAACAATAGTGTAAGCGATCGATGTCAAATATAGTAACCCAACGAGGTTGGGGTCGAATCCCACAGGGAATAGGCGTGAAACAATTATCCGATTAATGCAATACTGTACTTAGTCGTAATTCGATCAAGTAGCCAAATAGAGTAAATCAATATTGAGTATGTAAAGAAAAGTAAACTAATAGTTGCAGTTCGAAAATAATTTGGAAGTAAAAATATGAATTTGAGATACTAAGGTTGTATTCCCCCTAATGTAGTAGAATGTATTGATATTGATATTGAAGTCCGTTCTTGATATGCGATCGGTTCTTATTACCGTGCTATCCAATATTTCCCAACACTTAGATAACGTATCCTCTCATGATCCTCCCGAATACTAAAGACTCAAAATTAAGAACACCCAATCATTCGCCAAATTGAAATCTACTTATTCCTAAGTGATTTCGTTAAACAAGATTTAAAGCCTTGAATTCTTGTTATTTATCTCTACCAAACTCTATCTCCCTTTTCCAAGATACAATAGCGTAAATTGGCACTCGTTAATGTTTGCAACCACTAACGATTAAATTAAGAATAAGAGATCAATAAATATCAAGCTTCTTTTGAAATTGGAATCAATATCAACCTTTCAATAACATTCTACCCATTTAGGGTTCACAACCTCAGTATTAGAGTTTAGCTACACATGTTGAAAACTAAAGAACAAAGGAGAATAATTGAATTTATCTTACAACAATATCGAATTATCATTTTTGATCACCCAAAAACTTCTCTCAATTTGAAAATAATCAAAAGCAGTACTTTGCACTTTGAATTCTGACAATTCTCTCTTCAAACAACCCTAGAAAAGCTATTTATAGAGGCCCAAAATCCGAGGTGAGCAGCAGTTAAGTTTGACCTAGTTGCACGTCTGCGATCGCATTCCTGTTGCAGAGCAGTAATGCGGTTCGCAAAATCTTCACGTTTCATCGCAGATCATACCCGTCAGCTTCCCTCTCGTCGCATCTGAAAATCCGGTTCACATATTGGCTCTGCGATCGCAGAATGCGATGGCAATCTCCACTCTATTTTTCACCTCAGACTCTGTTCGTGTCTGCGATGATAATGCGGTTAGCATTCCTGTTTTGCGGTCGCATTTGCGACCGCATTCTCAACATGAAATTTGTCTTGAAGTTCTATCTGCCTCTGCGATCTTCTTGCGACTTCTGCGACTCGCATAGCTGTTTTGCGGTCGCAGAATTGAACCTACTATACTCTTGAACTCTTTTCTTGCCTTTGGACAGCTTTTTGGACTTCTTTTCATGCTTCTGGGTCTCTTTCCTCAATATACTAAAATTACACTAAAACTAAGTAAATATCGTGATAATTAACAAGTAAAACTCTAAACAAATAGTATCAAAATGTGCCGAAATTACCCGGCACATCAATATGTATTCTTTATCTGGTACCAAAGGTAGTATGTGTCCTCTTATGCTATTCTATTATGAGGGAAAGTATATTGTTGTGGTAAGTAATGCTATAACATTTAGTTTACATTGAAAGGGTCTCATTGGCATTTAAACCTATAAGGAAAATATGTTGTTAGTGGTTAAGGGTATTTGGGAGTGGAGTTTAACTCTAGGTTGGGCTGCCCTCCCCAACATAAGCATTGCACTAGGCCGTGAGTCCCTTGGGAACTTTGAAGTGTTGGGAGGTTTAAATGGGGCATCGACCTTGAGTGGAACTTCCTCCTGAGCCCTTAACTCATTGATACATTTGATTCTTTAGGGGTTTGGTTTTTAATGACAACGAAAGATTTTCAATGTAAATTATCTTGAATATTAATATTTTGTTTTTTCGATCGTTTGTTTATATACATTTCATACATGGTTGAATATGTTGAATATATCGAGTTTGTCTAATGACTTTTCCCTCTTTTTTGGGCATGTACATCATTTGGGCCTGCTGAGTTCCGATGGAACTCTGGCCCAAGTCCCAGTCTTGTTGCATTTTTCTGGAGGGTCCAGTCAGCTGTAGCAGTATATTTCAATTGCCGGGCCTACCTTCTTGAGGCCCAACTATCATAGTCCAGTCTTCTTTCCCTCATTTCCTTTGTTATTATTTATTGCTTCCTCAAACTAGTTTAGTGCTTCATTATTTTCACCTACCTACTACCTTGTCGTTTTATCGTATTTTGTTATTATGTATTTAATACTCATATATTAGATCACGTTTATCTTCATACTTTAATATCACATGAAACATACGCAAGCTTTAAATAATATAGGACTTAAGATGAATTAGTTAGTAACTAATCCTCATTTCACTAATTCTTATCTGCCCGCATCATTATAATCTCATTGCTCACTTGACTTTTCTTAAAGACTTTTGAAGCCCAGAATTTAGTCAAAACAACAGCCCCGTTTTCAGAAAAAAAAAAGCAGAAAAGTATCGCCGAATTTACTGACAAGGGGTAAATAAAATTTTCATCAAAAGGTGAAATACTATCAACCAAATGAATTTTCAAAGATCGCTCCTCTTCAGATTTTAGAATCAAGGTACATCCAGACTCACTTTCTTACAAACATCTTTTAGAGTTATACAAACATCTAGTCCCTAAGTTGACTGTATTCATAACTTAACCTCTTTTTTACAAGCCTTATAAAATACGGGCTACTTTCAGAACTCTTTAACCTATTTCTAGACTCTTTTTATAATTTCACATCCTCCTAAGCCTTACATCCTTTTTAGATACCCTCCCTTAGATATATATAGTAAGTTCTGCTTTTAATGGTAATTAAGCATAGTATAATATAATTGATCCCTTAAAATTAGTCTAAGTCCTTTGGAGCTACCTCAGTTAGATTTTAAGGGGTGCCTAACACATTTCCTCTGAAGAACAAGAACCCTTATCTATTATCTCACTGGTTAGCAGACTAGTAAAGAATTTTACTTAGAAACCAAATAGGTACCCTAGTATACCTTTAAATATTAGGTGGCGACTCTCTTTCATCAACAAAAAAGAAACAACAAGTTGGATCCTGCCTTGACTATTGCAAAATAGGGTGCAACAACATGGCGACTCTACTAGGGATATTCACACTTAGGTTCTGACCTTGGCAGACTTAGACTAATTTGGCATCTAGATTTATTTATAAGTTGCTTTATTTATAGTTAAAATTGCAATTACATGCTTACCTACCTTATTGTGTTGTTAGATAACATGCCTATAGGACCTGAGTGCTTCACTTGTTCACATGCTCCACTTCTATACGTTATTAGCTGCCTATTGTATTCCAACATCATTGGTTATTTGCTCAATTTTCTCTATTACCATGTGTTGGATATCATGCCTATAGGATTGCGTTAAGTGATAAAGACATGCTCCTACTGATATTCATCTAGAGATCATGTATAAAGGACCTTAATTGATTAATTAAACTGTCGTTGTCGCTATTCTTATCGCGCTGCCTACCTAGAAAGTATGCCTATAGGGATAAAGTGTTATAAAACCGATTTCAATTGTCAACTGTTAGAAATCCTGCCTATAGGATAATGTTACTTATCTTATACAACATGTTTATAAAATCAATGTCGTAAACTCCGAGTTTTCAAGCAGCCTTACTGCCTCATCGTACAAACAAGTAGAGGTTATGTCTATAGGACTTGTAATGCCTTTAATATACGAATCTGTTAGACTAAAGCTGCAAAGCTTCCTGTACAATGCTAAAAATCATAATCACCTAGAAGCCATGCTTATAGGACTTGACTACTACAATGGTTCTTAATTTTGAGCATCCCAAGCAGAGTCTAGAACCACCTGATAGTAGGTCCAAAGCCTCTTGGACCATAGGCATGGGACGGGTAGTGCACGCATAGGATACGACCTAGAATCGAATTAAAGTGCCTTTAAGTAAACAACTTTAACATAGTAATCGGGTAGCAGGAGATCTTAGTATGTGCTTTCTGAATAATATTAGTAACCCCTACCTTAAGGGAGTTGCGAAGTATTATTTATGCTTCCTGGTGTGATCCTTTAGGCTAAAACACATAGGATCCCCCATCCCCTTTTATATGTTTACTGTTCACATTTAGTCATCAAATATAGAATAGTTAAGTTGTACCTTGTAAATTTAAAACACTTGTATTAATCATCCATATAGTTTAATTGTTGCTCGATTTCCTTTACATTCGTTCACAGTAGAACCTTTTAATTCCTTGTCTTCCTTCACTAATATGATTACTTAGGATAATTATAACCTGATAATCCCACATAGTTTAAACTTCAGCCGGGACCTACACTTGTGGACCTCGAAGAGTGCCTACCACCTTCTCTTGGAGATAATTTGAGCCCTTACCCGATCTTTGGTGACATAGACTAGTTCTAATCAGAGTTACTCGCAAATAAGTTCCCTAACACACCTCAAAATCATTAGGTGGTGACTCTTCTCATTTAATACCCATTTAAAAGTGTTGTCACATATCGAAACCCGCTTTCGCGAGAAAATAGGGCGCAACACTCAGTCCTCTCCTTCCTGCCAATCTGAACTGAATTTGATCATTAAATCTTATGAGAAGTTCTTTATTGATACTGCCTGGACATAAAGGATTTCTTAAGGATTAATACTATTATGAGAATGTGATCCTGTTAAGCATCTTTAAGAATCCCATGTTTGAATCTGTAACCTATAGTCATGCCAAGAGCCTTGATATCTTCAATAACATCTATAGTGTTTGTTAATCATGACCATCTGTCTGAATCCTTGTAGATTTTTTAAGTAGTATTGTCAATTTGTGCATATGCTAATGGTAAAGCCTAAGTACCAATCTGTTGTTAGAGGCATTTGCGTTGCTGCATATCTGAACTGTGTATTCTTTACCTTTCCTTTGAATGTGTTCCTCGGTGTTTAGAACTTTAACAGTAATATCATAGTGTTGCGTGCTTCTCTCCCATATGAGGTTGATATATGATCTATAGACTTACTTGATATGTGTATTATTCATTTGGTATAAAAAATGTAGTTCTAGAAATAAGTTGCTTTTGTATCCTTATGTTATTATGTTAAGAGAAAAGGTATACTTATGTGGTAGGGAATGTTATAGTATTTAGTTTACATTGAAAGGGCCTCATTGGCACCTAAACCCATAGGAAAAAATGTGTCATTAGTGGTTAGGGGTTTTGGGAGTGGAGTTTAACTCTAGGTTGGGCTACTCTCCCCGGCACAAACATTGTCCTGAGCCTTCAGACACTTGGGAACTTTGAAGTGTCAGGGGATTCAAAGGGAGCATTGACCTTGAGTAGAACTCTCTCCTTAGCCCTTGATTCATTGACACTTATTATTCTTTAAGGGTTTAGTGTTTATTGACAACGAAAGATTTTCAATGTAAATTATTTTCCGTGTATAATCACCATATTGGTATAAGTTTTCTCATAGTATTATAGTATTGATAGTTTGTTAAATTTTTTTTTTTTTTGATCATCTACTTATATGTCTGATGCATGACTGAACAAATAGAACATGTATCTAATGACTTTCTCTTTCTTTTGCACATGTACATTTACTTGGACTTGCAGAGTTCCTCAGAAACTCAGGCCCAAGCCCAATGTTGCTGCATTTTGGATGTCTGAAGTCAGCTGTTGCTGTCCCTTCACTGTTGGGCTTGCCTCTTTGAGGCCCAAATACCAAAGTCCAATACTTTCCCTCCAAACTCCTTTTTTTATTGTTTACTTCTTCACTAGTTTAGTCCACTGCCTTGTTGCATGTTGTTACATCTTTTGTTATTGTCCTATCTCACATGTATACAACGCTTATATATTGGATTGCATGCTTTATTTTATACCTTAATGTCATATAAAACATAGGCAAGCCCTAAATAATATAGGAATTGAAAAGGAATTAGTAAGTAACTACTCCCTATTTCGCTAATTACAATTTGTATATATCATTACTATGTTTTAACTCATCTTCTTGTCTCAAAGATTTTGAAGCCCCCCAAAACATAGTGAAAAACGATACCCTCACTTTCAAAAAGGAAAATTATATCTGAATCGCAGGCTTTATCTTCAAAAAGTAAATCAAAATTTCGCAAAACAATGAAGTATTATCGCCCTAAAGGATTTTCAATAAAATGATCTTTCTTCAAGTCTTCAAATCTAGGTATATCTTAGGCTTATCCCATCTCATTAGAGTAATGTATACTTCCGGGTTTCTAAAAAACTAGTGTTCAAAGTTAGTTCCCCTTTACACATATTTTCTTAAGTATAAGGTGCAACATCAACTCTCTCAATCCATCAACATTAGGAAAACACAAAGTCGACCATAAAGTCACATAACACCAAAATCTCCAATAACAATCGTTTTGCACCATCTTGTTCTACCGTTTCCTTAAGCATTAGAAAATGGGGATCATCATGCTTGTGATCTTTAATGCTCTCAAATAAGGTCGACTATGCAAAAACACAAGCAGTAATCCTACTAGGCTCAGAAATACCTAACCTAAAGTTTATTCTCTAAGGCCTGAACGTCCATAGCCAGCTCTCCTCAGCTGGAGTGAATGCCAAACTCCTCATACTCTCGGCCTTCCTACCCAAGGAATCCGCCACCACATTCGCCTTAGTCGGATGATAAAAGATAGTGATATCATAATCCTTAAGAAACTCAAGCCATATCTGGTGCCTTAAATTTAAATCCTTCTTCTTAAACAAGTTCTTAAAACTATAGTGATTAGTATAAATCTCACAAGATACAATGTACAAGTAATGCCACCAATTCCATATCAAACAACAGCAACAACAAAAAAATCAGTAAAATCTCACAAGTGGGGTCTTGGGAAGGTAGTGTGTACACAGACCATACCCCGACCTTATGAGGGTAGAGATGTTGTTTCTGGTAGACCCTCAATTCAAGAACAAAAAAGGGACAATAAACAAACAATAGAATCATCAAGGTAATAGGACAACATAAGCAAATGGCCATCTAATAACAAAGATCTAGGAATAAGAAAATACAAGAATAGTTCCAATAATACCTGTAAGAATGACACGCCGTGTACCAACAAGGAACTAGGAATAGTAAAATAAGACTAGTACAAATACTGCTAGTGAGACTAGGAGAACCTCTCAACTACCTGTCAATCCACAACTCTAATACTCGACCTCCACACTTCCTATCGAGGGTCATATCCTTAGTAATCTGAAGTAGTACCATGTCCTGCCTAATCACCTCTCTCCAATACTTCATGGGCCTCCCTCTACCTCTCCTCTGACCCGCTTTGGTCAGCCTCTAAGACCTCCTAACCGAGGCATCAGTGTCTTTCCTCTTCACATGCGTGAACCATCTCAACCTCGATTCCCGCAACTTGCCTTCCACAGGAGCCACGCCCACCTTGTTCCTGATAACTTCATTCCTGGCCTTATCTCTCCTAGTATGCCCAGATATCCATCTCAACATCCTTATTTATGCTACTTTCAACTTCTAAACATGAGACTTCTTGATTGGCCAACACTCTGCTCCATACAAAATAGCCGATCTAACTACCGCCCCGTAGAAATTGCCTTTTAGTCTAGGTGGTAATTTCCTATCACACAATACACCAGATGCGAGTCTCCATTCCATCCACCCCACTCCAATATGATTAATAACATCCTCGTCAATCTCCTCATTACCTTGTATTATAGACCCAAGGTATGTAAAAGTAACTCTTTTGGGGATGACTTGTGTATCACGCTTCACTTCCACTTTTGCTTATGCGTCCTGACACTGAACTTGCTCTCCAAGTCTTCTATTTTCGTCCTATTCAACTTGAAACCTTTAGACTCCAGGTTCTGTCCTCACACCTCCAACCTAGCGTTAACCCTACAATGCATCTTGTCAATCAACACTTTGTCATCTACAAATAACATAAACCATGCTACCTTCCATTTAGACTTGTCACTTTAGCACATCCATAGTTAAAGCGAATAAAAATAGGCTAAGAGTTGATCCCTGGTGCAGCCCCATCACCACTAGGAAATAATCTGAGTCTCCTCTCATAGATCTCACCCTCGTCTTAGCTCCGTTGTACATATCCTCGATCACCCTAATGTACGCGAAACTCTGCTAGCCTCCAAACATCTCCATGGAACATCCCTTGGGACTTTGTCGTAGGCTTTTTTAGGTCAATGAACACCATATGCAAGTCCTTCTTCCACTCCCTATATTGTTCTATTATTCTCTTCACAAGATGAATAGCTTCAGTAGTCCACCGGCCCAGCATGAATTAGAACTGATTCTCCGAGATAGACACACTCCACCTCACCCTCCTCTCCACCATACTTTCATAGTGTGACTTAGCAGCTTGATACCCTTATAGTTGTTGCAATTCTGGACATTACCCTTGTTCTTTTACAGCGGAAATATCAAACTCCACCCCCCTTATTTGGTCATCTTCTTTGTCCTAAAAGTGACACCAAACATCCTAAACCGTTTCCTTCAAAAATTCCACCAGAATCTCGTCTGGCCAAGTCGCCCTACCCTTAGTCATCTTCTACATCACCTCCTAAACCTCCTCAGCCTTAATATGTCTACAAAATCCAAAATCGCATTGTCTTTCAAAGTACCCCAACTTCCCAAGCACAATGTTCATTTCCCCATCCTCGTTCAAGAGTTTATGATAGATGTTTACCACCTACGCCTAATACATGCCTCTTCCACCAATACCTTGCCTTCCTTGTCATTGATGCACCTCACTTGGTCCAGGTCCCAAGCTTTGCTCTCTCAATCCTTGGATACAGGTGCTCATACAAGTGCTTAAATGCTGCAGTCATGTTTGCCACCTGTTTCTTGTCACCGGCTCTACCCCCAAGTTCCTCATACAAGTTCTTAAATGCTGCAGTCATGGCCACCATGACCGCTAACTTCACCTCTTTCTTTACCTTTTTATAACACTCCTTATTCGTCCTCTTTTCTCCTCATCAACGCTCTCCACTAGCTTCATATATGCTGCTTTCTTGGTTTCCAGTTTTCCTTAGACCTCTCTATTCCACCACCAATCCCCTTAGTGGCCCCCTGAGTAACCTTTGTGACCCCTAATACCTCTCTAGAAGCTTCCCTAATTAAGTCTGTTGTCGTGGCTCACATACTATTCGCGTCCCAACTACTCCTCAATACCCCTAGAGTCAACAGCTTCTCCCCCAATACCTTATATTTGTCCTTAGTGAAGGCTCCCCACTTGATCTTAGGTTAACCATACACCACTCTCTTTATCCTCTCTCCCTTGATCTCCAAGTCCATTACCAAGAGCCTATGTTGGGTAGAAAGCCAATCGCTTGGTATAACCATGCAATAAGTGCATAAGACTCTAGCACTCTTCCTAGAGAGCAGGTAATCAATCTGACCCTTGGACACCATGCTCTGAAACATGCCAAATGGTCCTCCCTCTTTTTAAAACACAAGTTTGCGACCACCAAATCAAAAGCCTTAGCGAAATCCAGCAACAAAGTACCATCCTCATTTCTAAAACCAAAATCAAACGCGCCATGCATATTATCATAGCCCCTAGACGTATCCCAATAAGACCATTAAAATCACCTCATTTGACTAGATTCTCGGTGTGCGAAATACCTCGCAGCACCTCATCCAAATCCTCCCAAAAGTGCCTTTTAACCTCCTCGTCCAAGCTTGTCTACAGTGTGTTATCACTAATCATGCTTAAAGTGAGCCGACAAACTACTAGATTAATAACCTTTAACCTATTGTTCACCTCTTAAAATCAACCACCAGCTCCCTGAGGTCCCTATCTACTAAAATACGTACCCCATTCTTACCCCTAGCACCTCCTAAATACCACAGTTTATGCTCATTAACATCATGTGCCTTAGTACCCACCCATCTAGTCTCCTGGACATACGCTACATTGATCTTCCTCTATTGGAGAATCTTTCCGAATTCTATTGACTTCCCCGTCAATGTCCCTATATTCTAGGACTGAACTCTCAGCCTAGCGGAACCCTTACCCCCTACCACCCTTGCCCCCGCCCTCGCCCCTCCTGCCCCTCACCCCATGCGATGACATGACCTCATCCACTACTATTCACCCCAGCCATTCTAACTAAGTGATACTAGCATGCACCACTACAACATGCATAAAGGTAAACTAGGAAAGAAAAATAAAGTCTACAACTTAAGGTGCTAGTTCTAAGGCAATCCAAAAATGCAAGAAAGAGTTGTAATTATGGAGGTTAAAGTAGAACATATAGTCAAGATAGCAATTAGGATAAATAAAGGCACGATGAAACTAGCAGTCACAAGTTGACAGTAACCGCTAATTGAAAGTAACCACTCAAGAATTGTCTAACTAGCACAATTTAATTAACTATTAAAAGGAAGGCACGACGAAACTAACAGTCACTAATTGAAAGTAAGTATTGATTGAAGATAAATACTTAAGGATTATTCTTTAACTAGTGCAAGTTAATTAACTAATAGAAGGAACGCAGAGAAATTGATTGGAGATACCAACTCCAAAAGGATAAGAAACCCTGGATGAATGTAGTAGATGCTAAGATGATGCTGCAGTAGTGGCCTGAGACGATTTCCAGCAATCCTTATGCCTCCATGCACCCTCACCGCCAAAAGTATAATCTGTCGTTCTAAATGCCGCTGGTATGTGGGTAACTAGAAAATAAATAGGACAGGGCCGCGGGTACCAAACAAAAAAAGAAAGTGTAGAAATAGGGAGGATGATGATAATGCCTCAGGCATGGCAGGTTGGCAGGAAAAAGAATGAAAGGAAAAAAAAAAGTGGACCTTTAACGATCTGGGAAAAAAAAGGAGAAGGGAGAGTAGATGAGAATGTCGAAAGAGTAGAAAGAAAGAGGGGAAAGAGATAGCGATAGAGAGAGAGAGAAAGAGAGAGAGACGGGTCTGGTAGTACAAGAAGAGAGAAGAAGAAGGAGAGAGGATAGAGGAGAGAGGGGAGGAGAGGAGGAAGAGGCTACTTACCTGTGTCAATTTCTGGTAGGGTTTCGGTGGGTGGCCGGTGGCAAAAACATTACCAGTGAGATAAGAGAGGGGGGAGAGAGAGAGAGAGAGAGAGAGAGAGAGAGAAAGCATAACCGAGGAGAGAGAAAGACCTATTAGTTGAACATAGCTAGATCATCTTCTTTCAAGAACCATGATTTAAATCCTTTTTGATCTTGTAGTGAAACATGACAAGAGGTTTAATATCTCCGATGGTTCTAATCAACCATTGGTTAAGATTCTTGAAGAAATGATGGATCCTTGGATAACTATTGCTAGATGTGGCAACAGGTTTTGGCATTGGATTGATGTACTATGGCATACCACTAGGACTTGGCAAATTTAGTTTAAATCTCTACTTCACCAATTCCAAATCATGAACTAGATAATTCTTCTCATAAGGCTTCAAATACAATGATACATAAGTAATCACCCTACCATCCTACATCAACACACTCCTAAGTCCAATGTAGGAAGCATCACAATACACCGTGTATAACCCTGAACCTGTGGGTGAAACCAGCACTTTGGCTATAATCAAAGCGGTCTTGAGGTTTTTTTTAATTTCTAAATATAAGTTTTATTAATAGAAGCAAAATACAAAAGTGGAGAGGGACAGGAACCTTACCTCCCAAAAAGTGAATGGTGTACACTTAGTCATCCTAAGGTAATAACTAATTGTACCTAAAGAGTAGTAAGGTGTTAGACCTATGGTGATGTGACGATTGTCTATTTTATATTGATAGATAATCGTATGTACAAAAAAAATGAAATTTTCCTAGGTCAGCTATACAAATAAGTACATATGTTCCTGCTTCTATTAGGTGGTTGAGGGATGTGATCCCTTGTATATACATCTCACATCTATCAGTGATTTCTATAGTTCCCAAAAGTGTGACAAAAAAGTGGGAGCTATCTTTAATTTTGCTTTAACCTTGGGGGAAAGGAAAGCCAAGTTGAATATGGCTATCTGAGTCTGCTCTGTAGTTGGATGACAATGTTGTTTGCGTTGAGTTAGCAATATTCTGATTGCTGCTGTTGGTTCTGAAGTTGGGAAGGTAGCCTATGTGCTGAGTCTGGTGTTGTTGAGTGTATGTTTGTATCTTGTGTCTTCTGTTAGGTTCTCTATTTGGCTTGCTGCTGCTATGGGAGCTGTTGTCTACTTTTGGTTCCTACTTCTTCAGTTGGTAACCTGTTGGTAGTGCTTTTAGGACATGTAATTGCTGATGGCTTGGTATACTACTGTTGTATTGCTGTATGTTGTGTGATTTCTAGTGATGCATTGTGGGGGCAAAAGTCCATGAGGATTGCTGTAGTTGCAAAAGATTGAGCACCAAGGGTGCTGATACCATACCTTGCAACTGCAGTAATGATCTGGACCATTTCAAGCTATTTACAGTGTTTTAGGAGATGCTTAGTTCAGTGGAGGAAATGGTGTTTGTATTGCTGCTAATTTGAAATTTAGTTTGCTGCTGATGGTATATCAATTGATTTTTATTTGTGTGCTGACTTTGCTGCTTTATGACTCTGTGATCATCTATGTTTGTTTCAGAATGTTGCCTTTGTTGCCTATCTGTTGGTTGTGCGTCAGTGTCCCGCAGTTGCTGTTGACTTTGGCTGTTCTTATTGTTGTTCCTGTGTAGCTATGTGTTGTCTGGGTTCCAGTGGTGTATGGTGACAGGGAAGATCCATGATGATTGCTGTAATTGCAAGAGATTGAACACTAACAGTGCTAATACCACACCTTGCAATTGCAACAATGATATGGACCATACCAATCTATCTGCAGTGGTGTGAAAGTTGTTGAGTTCATTGGTGGCTTGATGTTGCTGGTGTTGGTGTATTCTTTGAGTTTTCCTTATCTGGTGCATTTGAGAGGTGAGGTTGTTGTTGTTGAGTTTCTTCTATTGCTGGCAGTGATTTTGCTGAGCTGAGCCTCTGTGTTCTTTTGGTTTGGGCTAACTTGTTGATTTGAAATGTTGATGGAGTTGCAAAAATTGGTTGGTGTTTAGTCTAGATGCCATAGTAGCATTGGAAAGAGCATTATGAATGTTGCACATTGCTTCCTCAGTAGTAGACTAACCCCAAGAGTGTATCATGGTGGATAGAAGCATGAGCTGTTGATGCTGCCTTATGTATCTGTTGTATCTTTGATTCTTCTGCTGCTATTGTGCTCCTGCCCAAGAGTGTATCATGGTGACTAGAGGGATGAGTTGATGATGCTGCCTTATGTAGTTGTTATATCTTTGAAAGAATTTCTTCTACTGCTATTGTGTTCCTGTTGTGGCAGTGTGAGGTTGAGGGTGCTGGTAAGTACTAGGGTGATCAATTGCTATCTTCTCGAGTTGAAGCTTCCTAGGTGGCTGACTGTGTATTGTGTCACTTGTATAGTGTTGTTCCGTGATAGTCCATTCACCAGAGGCTGGTGTTGAAGTCTCAAGCAGTTGCTGCAGTTGTGCTTGGTGCTGTATTTTCCAGTTCTTCCTACCTGCATGCAAAAACAAACAAGTCATGGTTGCTCCTGTGTTTCCTGCAACAAGTAGCATATTGTTAGTGCAAAGCCACTGCTCCATTCTTTCATCACCACTGTTGTTTGGCCCTCCACTAGGCTCCTTTCCCTTTGGCTGAGTTACTGCCCCTTGTTACCTGCAACTCTTACTCTTGGATATGGGCATTGGCTCTTATCACTATTGATCAACCTTCTACTTTGTGTATCTAGCTCAGCAAAATAGTAGCATTCCATAGGTCCAACATCCAGGGCATAGTTGGCCAAATGATCTGCCAGTTTGTTGCCTTCTCTAAGTGTTACTGTTGCATAACATCTTGCCATCAAATCTTTAATTCCTGCAACTGTTTCATCAATGGACCATGGCACTCTCCATTCTCCCTTTATGCCTTTCAGTAGCATCATTGAATCAGTATGGAGATCTATGAGAAAGTGTTCATTGTGGACACAGAATCTCAAGGCCTCCAGTATTGCCTGTGCCTCAGCTTCTGTGTTTGTGCCTTCTTGAATTTTCTTGCAACATGCATATATGACATCTCCCTGTTCATCTCTTAGTACAAAACCAATTGAGTTACTCCCTGGGTTACCTCTAAAGGCTCCATCTATGTTGACTTTTAAGCACACTTGATTGGGGAATTCCCGTTGCACCTTTGTGTACTTCAAAGTGGGAGTGTGTTCCTCCATCATAGCGATTATATCTGGCCATTTATGAGGGATGCTTTGTATGCCTGGCTTTCTGACTTTGATGAGTAGCTGAAGGGTGGCAGTGATCTGGTAAATAACTCTATTGACAGTGACTATATCCCCATATTTGTAATTGTTTCTTCTCTTCCACAGCTACCAAACAATTATTGATGGCAAAGCTTGCATTATAGGTTTCAATCTAGGTACTACCTCTGCAATCCAACATTTAACCACAGCCTGATGCAATGTGATTCCATTCATGTTAATTCCTGCATTACCAAGGAAGTGCCTCCACACTTTTCTTGCAGCATATGATGTGAAAATAGATGTTGTCTTGTTTCTTCTTGTGGCTCTGCACAGCACCAACATTTAGATGCCATTTGAAAGCCCAGTTTTCTAAATAAATCATCAAGTGGTAGCCTGTTTCTCCATACTTTCCACATGAAGAAAGCAATCTTAAAAGGCAGCCCTTTCACCTAGATGTTTCTGTAAGCATTAGAAGGATTTTGCTTCCTCCTCAGGTATTCCCAGGCTGATTTTATAGTGAAGTCACCTCTAGTTTCTAGCATCCATGCAGGTTTATCAAGCACATCTGTAAGGGCTGGTGGTCTGATATTCTCTAATATGTGTACAGCGAGATCATCTGGCAGCAGTTATCTGATCTTCTCCTCATTCCAGTGTCCATCATGCACCACATCATATATGTTTTGTACTGTTTCATCACAGATAAAATCAGGTGGGGTAACAAAATGTAGAGCTCCCAATTCAATCCAGTTTTCAAACCAGAATAGGGAAGATCCCATCTTAGGTTCCAGGTGATTTGATGTTCTATGATGTTTCTGCATTCAATCATTTTTCTACATATATGAGATCCACCTCTCCATGGAACAATCATAGGATTAAGCTTTTTGCAGTATTTTTGACTCATAAAGGCACTCCATAGACTTGGCCTTGTTCTGAAGTTCCACCACACTTTGCAAAACAATGCAGTAGACATGTCATGTAAGGATCTAAATCCTACACCCCCTTCCTCACATGGTAAGCATAAGGTGTTCCATGATGCCCAGTGTCCGCTCGGGTTTCCAACAGAGTTGCACCAAAAGAATTGTGCAATTATCTTATGTAACTTATTGATCACACAAGCTGGAGGATCTACTGCAAAAAGGAGATGTATGGGCATGCTCTGTAGCACATTTGTTATAAGCACTACTCTTCCCCCTATGGACAGTAATTTTCCCTTCCAAGCTTGAAGCTTGTCCATCACCTTTTATATGAGAACTTTGTAGTAGTCCATCTTCCTTCTCTTGTAGAAGACTGGACATCCAAGGTATGTGAAAGGGAAGTCTTGCCTCAAGATTCCAGTGATTCTTTGAACCTTATTAACTATGTGTTCAGCAGTGGAATGATGCATATACACAGCAGATTTACTCTTGTTTATCAGTTGACCAGAGGCACTTTCATATGCTGTCAGCACCTCTATTATAAGCTGCAGTGAGGTAGCATATGATAAGGAGAAGATGATGGTATCATTAGCATAGGCTAGGTGGTTTATCCTGGGACTCCACTTGGGCAATCCAAATCCACAGAATTATAGATTGGAGTGCAAAGCATTCAATCCTCTGGACATTGCCTCTGCTGCCAGAATGAACAGAGTAGGTGACAGAGGTTCACCTTGCTTCACCCCTCTTGTGGACTTAAAGAAGCCATGTGGCTGTCCATTTAGCAATATAGAGTACCAATTGTTTGATACAATCTCATACACCAAGCTTATAAACCTTTCTTCAAATCCCATTTTCCTCAGAACTTTTGTCAAAAATAACCATGACAATCTATCATATGCTTTTGTCATATCCAGTTTGATTACAACATTTGGCCCTGCTTTGGTCCTCAGTTGAATGTTTGTTATTATATCTTGTGTCAAGAGGACATTCTCCACTATGCTTATGCCTTTTACAAAACCAGATTGCTCCTCAGAAATTAGCTTTGGCAGGATGTTTTCCATTCTGTCATGGAAGACTCTAGAAAAGATTTTGTTCATAAAATTACTAAGTCTTATTGGTCTCATATCTGAAAAGGTGCTCACTTCCTTCCTTTTTGGCAGAAGAACCAAGTTTGTGTGTGTCACAAACTTGGGGAGGGTATGGCCATTGAATATTTATTTGACCATATCCACTATATCATTTTCAATTATGTCCCAGCATGATTGGTAAAAGCTTCCAGTGAAACCATCTGGCCCTCCAGCACTTTCTGCTATGAGTCCAAACACTGCTTCTTTGATTTTCTCCTTTGTTGGTTGCTGTATTAGTTGACTGTTATCTGTGCTATCCACCATTGTAGGAACATGCTCTAGGATTCCAAATGTTGTAGGGATTGTATCCTCATGGAATTGTGCTTTGAAAAACCTGACTGGTTCCTCTGCCATTTCATCATTATCCTCCAGCCATGTGCCTAGACTATTTTGTATTCTTTTTAACTGCAATCTCTTTCTTCTGCCATTTACTTGTGGATGAAAGAACTTTGTGTTCCTATCACCATCTTTGAACCATGTCATGCCAGATCTTTGCTTCCAGAATTCTTTTTCTAAATCCAAAATTTTGATTAATTCAGCCTGTACCTTTTGCACTCTTTCTCTGTTCTGGACAGTAGGGTGTGGTTTATATTGAGCTTCATGTACTTTGACCAATTCTTCCAACAGCAGATGCAAGCGAGAACAGACATTCCTTTACAAAGTATGTGGGCAGCAGACTAGGAAATGAAATCCACGCCATTGCTTTTGAAGTTTCTTCTCCTTCCTTGAACTTCGCATCATAGATTAGTGTCCTCATCTGGTAGTCATATCCATTTTTTTCTTTCAAGTATTATACTGCTTTGGATGTAAAATTGATAAAATCTTGCCATAGCATAATAAGTACATGCCTATCCCTGAGCAATCCAATATTGCAATCACCCTTAATTCCACACTGTTGCAGGAATTAATCGACGAAGCTCTTGAATATCGGGCCAACCATAAGAAAACTTACCAGTGACAGCATATTGAAGGCCTTCAATTAAATTCATTCTATCGACTTCTGACTCTGTAAATTTGACAAAAGGTTGTCCTTGCAAAAAGGTAGCTCTTTTGAATGGGATAGGTTCGATTGGAGTAGTCGATCTAGGGTTCGCAGCAGAGGTTGAGTTCAAAGTTGAAGGATTGAGGAGATGACTGTAGTCGAGGGGCTGTGAGTTGGTGGAAGTTGTTGCGAAGGTTGGGAGATGGAGGGGGGAGGGTCGCCAGCCGGAATGGCACCAGCCGGCATCGCCATGGCTGCTCAAACGAGGTTCTCGTCGCCCTCGTCGTCTCTTGTCGCCAGACCTTCTCTTTCTATCTCTAGATCACTTTAATATGTTGAGGTTTTGATAGCTCTTATAACATTCATTAGACCATCTAAAAGGAATACCATTCTGAATCAACTTATTCAACGTGGCTGCAATAGATGAGAATCCCTCAAAAATTAATGGTAATAGCCTATCAAATCCAAGAAATTATGCATCTCCTTAGTTGTAGCAGGTATAGGCCAACTCTTATCTACCTTAATCTTCTTATGATCAACCTTGATACCATCATCAGACAGCACGTGACCCAAGAATGCTACTGCGTCCAACAAAAATTCGCACTTGGAGAACTTAACATAAAGCTATTGTTCTCTTAAATCTGAAGCACAATCCTCAAATGCTACTCATGCTCATCTCTACTATGAGAATAATCCAGGATATCATCAATGATATAATAACAAAAGAATCCAAGTAACACTTGTACACCTTGTTCATCAAATCCATAAATGTTGTTGGAGCATTACTCAAGCCAAATGACATCACCAAAAATTCACAATGACTATAAATAATTCTAAAAGGTGTCCTAGGGATATTTGAAGCCCTAATATTCAACTGATAAAAACGAAATCTCAAGTCAATATTAGAAAACACCTTAGCATCTTGAAGCTAATCAAATAAACCATCAATACGAGGCAATGGATACTTATTCTGGATGGTAACCTTATTTAATTTTCGATAATCAATCACATCCTAATAGTACCATCTCTCTTCTTCACAAATATAACACCAGTGCACCCCAAAGAGAAACGCTCAGTTTAATGAACTTCTTGTCAAGCAACTCTTGCAATTGCTCCTTCAATTCAGCTGGAGTCATGCGGTATGGTGGAACAGATGCAGGTTGAGTGCTCGGTACCAAATCAATACCCAAATCAATATTCTTATCCAGTGGCATACAAGTTAGGACCACAGGGAACATATCTGAAAACTCCCTCAAACCAGCACTGAATCTATAGTAGGAGTCTCTGGACTAGTATCTCAAATGAACTCCAAGTATACTAAACACCCATTCTGAACTATACACTAAGCCTTCAGGAATGAAATCATCCTACTTATGGAGTGATTGAGTGCCCCTCTCTACTCCAACCTAGGAAATCCTAGCATAACTAGAGTCACAATTTTGGTGGCAATCCAAGAAAGCATAATACGGAGATAATTAATCCATGCCAAGAATCACTTTAAAATATATACCATATCCAACAAAAAGAGATCAACATTGTGCCAAACCCATTAATAGCAACCAAACAAGACAAATAAACCAAATCAACCACAATATAATGTCTAACGGGTGTAGACACATAACATAAATATCTAGAGAATTACGACACGTACCAAAATGTGATGCAAAATAATATGACATGCACAAATAAGTAGAACCCACATCAAATTAATATCAAGGAATCTCCACACTAAACTGAAATAACACATGTGAATATCACGACCCCAAATTCCACCAAAGCTATGATGGCGCCTAAAACTGCTTTAGGAAAGCCAATGTTCAATATACAAAAATAAACTCCAGTCACAATAAAGAAATAGTGTCAAAATAGAATAAGATAAACAACTGTAGCAATATAGTGATACATCTGAGATACCATCCCAGAATTTGGTGTCGACGAGTACATGAGCTCCATAGACTAATAAGTAAAACTGACTAAATAATGATACAATACAGTCTGAAATACATAAACAGTAACAACAAAAGTAAAGGAGGGGACTCCAATGCCTGTGGATGAAAATAGTAGTGCCAACTTGAAATCGCCAACAAGACCGGTGTAACTCTCTAACAACCAGCTCTATCACTAGCACTTGGATCTACACATAAAGTTCAGAGTATAGTATGATTAAAACCGAACCCATGTACTCAATAAGTAGCAAGATAAACTTGGATTGAAGATAGCGACAACATTGGCAAAGTCTGCTGCTTACTATCAACAGTCATCGATAATAGTACCATCATCATCATCATCATCATCATCATCATCATAATAATAATAATAATAATAATAATAATAATAATAATAATAATAATAATAATAAAGAGAAAGCAGATCAAGAATAACAAGTTCAACTTATTCACATTAACAGAAAATAGGCATGATTTTCAGTTAAATCAGCTAAGTCATAAATTTCGAGATGTGGAATTTCAATTAGCATGGGAGAGATACATCACTATGCCTGCATGAAAATTAAGAATGCCAAACTCAACAAATTCACAAGGTAATCATCAAATAAGCACACTTTCAACATTGTACGTGTGCTGGGATAAATCCCCTCACTCAACACATACCAAGTGCCTGCACTGACAGCGTCGAAAGACCATGGGTATCACCTGACTCCGGACTGGCGAATCCTAGCCCAAGTGCTGATCGGATCAAAAGTCAACGATCATCATAACTCATCCCAAATGGCTTGGTACACGTGTTGCCTATATGTCTATACCACGCCGAATAGAGGGACTAGCATATGCATCACCTCAATATCAATCTTAATACGTCTCTAAGGCCCTAACTCAGTCATTAATCTGTTAAAATTAGAATATGCCACTATCTCACAGTATCTGAACTCAATATACTGAACGAATTATACTAACGTGATATAAATCCACTCAAACCCATAGTACTCAAGTAAGAAAACCAACAACATGTAAGATAACAGGTAAGAAGTATACAAAGATGGTGAAATAATGTGCAGATAAAATATCATGACTAAAAGGTATGGCTAAAATCAAGGCAAACAGCCCAATATAGCGAAATGACCCAAACATGTCTCAAAGGGATAAACACATAGCCTGGACATGATTTCTAACATGAATAAAAGCTCAAATAGTCATACAAATAGAGAAATCATGATAACATGAAGACATGGTAGCAAAACAAGGCACGTGATAGCCTAAGATCTACACGGATCATGAATAACAATGGTGCACGCATATAACATCACCACATATGCGCGTCACCCCCAACACATAGCAAACATCATAGTCTATGAGGAACATACCCTCAAGTCAAGCCTAGCAAAGATACTTACCTCAAAGCGCAAGAACCAAAACACCAAAAATCCCTTACCTCACGATTCGGCTTCCCAGCAGGACAAATCTAGAAAAAAGTAATTCAATAACATCAACCACGACTATAGCCATTCCAAGTAATAAAGCTCCAATCTTCATAAAATATCAAAAATTCAACCAAAAAGTCAATCCGGGCTCACCTCCCGGAACCCGACAAAAGTGACAAAGCTCGATCATCCATTCAAACACGAGGCCGAGTATGCAAGTTTCATCCAAATCCGACTTCAAATTGGGGTTCAAATTCCAAATAATCACTCTCCAAAATTCACTCACAAAAACCACATCTTCCCCCTTAGATTTCATCAACAAAAAGCCAAAATCAAAGATGGAAACCTTGAAAAGAAAAATCAAATCCAAGTCAAGAATACTTTGCCCAATCCAAGTGGTGAAAATCACCTCAAAAATCGCCCCACTCCGAGCTCCCAATCTCAAAATATGATAAAATAAGCCAAACCTTCAAAGTCAACTCCTGGTCAAACCTTTGAACCTTCCAATCCTTCAACTTTCCAACTTCTGACAATTAGAGCAAAATCTGCCTAGGAACCTCTAAATTGAAATTCGGGCATACGCCTAAATCAAAAATCACCATACAAACCTACTAGAATCATCAAAACACCTTTTAGCGGTCTTTTCCCCAAATGTCAAACCTCGGTCAGCTCTTATAACTTAAGCTTCCAACTTAGGAACTAAGAGTTCCAATTCACTCCAAAACTTTCCCGAAACCAAGCCAACCATCCCTGCAAGTCACAAAACAACAAAGAAGCATACTAGAAGCATCAAAAGAAGGGGGCTTAAATAAACAAAACGACCAGCCGAGTATTACATTCTTTCCTTTTTAAAGAAATGCTCATCCTCGGACAAGTTTTGAATCATACCTAGAATTTAAAAAAAAGATGAGGATATCTGCTCTACATATCATGCTCGGTCTCCCAAGTCGCCTCCTCAACCGGCTGACCTCTCCACTAAACCTTCATTGATGCAATATTCTTATACATCATCTTCTGAACCTGCGTATCCAATATAGCCATCGGCTCCTCATAATAAATTAAACCCTTGTCGAACTACACCGAGCTAAAATCCAACACATATGACGGATCCTCATAGTACTTCCAAGCATGAAAACATGAAACACCATACGCACTCCCAATAAGCTTGGTGGCAATGCAAGTATGTAGGCCACCCCACCCACTCTCTCTAATACCTCAAAATGACCAATAAAATGAGTGCTCAACTTCCCCTTCTTCCTAAATCTCATCAAGCCCTTCTTAGGCGAAACTCAAAAAAGAGCCTTCTCACCCTCCATGAAAGCAACATCCCAAACCTTCCTATCAGCATAACTCTTCTATTTGGACTACATTGTCCAAAGCCGCTCCAGAATCAATTTTACCTTTTCCAAAGTATCACGAATCTAATCTGTGCCCAACAATCTAGCCTCTCTTGGCTCAAACCAACCAACTGGAGAATGACATAGCCTCTCATATAAGGCCTCATGTGAGCCATCTTAATTCTCAACTGATAGATGTTGTATGAAAACTTCGCTAATGGAAGAAATAAATCCCACTAGCCTCCGAAATTTATGAAACAGGCCCTCAACATATCCTCTAAAATCTAAATGGTCCACTCGGACTGCTCATCTGTCTGAGGGTGAAATGCGGTGCTCAACTCAACCTGCATGCCCAACTCACACAGAAGAGCTCAACAGAAATGCGAAGTAAACTGAGTGCCTCGATTCGAGAGAGTAAAAATAGGTACACCATGCAAGTCGATAATCGCCTGAATGTAGATCTTAGCCAACTGCTCCAAAGTGTGGGAAGTCATGACTGGAATAAAATGTGCGGACTTGGTGATTCTGTCCATAATAAGAACGTCAAATCTCCTCAATGTCTGAAAAACCTACCACGAGTGATGCCCTCCCACTTTCACTCTGATATCTCGATCTTCTGAAGTAAACCACCAGGTCTCTGATGCTCATAATTGACCTGCTGATAATTCAAACACTGAGCAACATATCCAAAAATGTATTTCTTCATCCTCAGGCACCAACAATGCTGCTTCAAATCATAGTACATCTTTGCACCACCCGAACGAATAGCATACCGCAAAGTATGAGCCTCCTCAAGAATCAACTCTCTCAACCCATCTATTTTAGGAACACAAATCCGGCCCTGAAGCCACAACACACCATCATCACCAATAGTCACTTCCACAGCACCACCTTACTACACCGTGTCCTTTAGGACAAGCAAGTGGGAGTCATCATACTGACGAGCCTTGATGCACTCAAGACTGGGATACAACACAAGAAAGTACCCTACTAAAGTTTGATATATCCAATCTCACGAACCTATTGGCCAAAGCCAGAACATCCATAGCCAAGGCCTCTCCCCAGCCAGAATAAATGCTAGACTCCCCATACTCTCCACCTTTCTACTCAAGGCATCTGCTACCATATTGGCCTTCCTCGGACGATAAAGAATGGTGATATCATAGTCCTTCAATAGCTCCAACCACCTCCACTGCCTCAAGTTCAGATCCTTTTGCTTGAATAGATGTTGATGATTCTGATGATCCATATACACCTCACCAGACACGCCATATAAGTAATGCCTCCAAATGTTGAGCGTGTGTACAATAGGTGCTAACGACAAATCATGCACTGGGAAGTTTATTCTCATGGGGCTTCAATTGGCTCGATGCATAGGCGATCACCCTACTATCCTGCATCACCCCACACCCAGTGCCAACCCGCAAAGTATCACAATAAATCATATAGGACCCCGATTTTCAAAGCAAAACAAATACTAGAGCCGTAGTCAATGCTATCTTGAGCTTCTGAAAGCTCTCCTCACACGCATCTTATCACCTAAACGGAGTGCCCTTCTGATTCAACCTAGTCAATGGGGCTGCAATGGATGAAAATCCCTCTACAAAGTGACGGTAATATCCAACCAGACCCAAGAAGCTCCTAATCTTTGTAGCGGTAGAATGTCTGGGCCAACTCTAAAGTGCCTCAATATTCTTCCGGTCCACCTTGATCCCATCACTAGATACCACATGACCCAAGAATTCCACCGAGTCTAACCAAAACTCGCACTTGGAGAACTTAGAATATAGTTTCTTCTCCCTCAAAGTCTGGAGCACGATCCTCAAATGTTGTTCATGCTCCTCCCTAATACGGGAATACACCAATATATCATCAATAAACACAATGACAAAAGAATCCAAATAAGGCTGGAACACACTGTTCGTCAAGTGCATGAAAGTTGCGAGGGCATTAGTCAGCCCAAACGACATCACCAAAAACTCCTAATGCCTATAACGAGTCCAGAAAGCAATCTTAGGGATGTCTGAAGTCCTATCTTCAACTGGTCATACCACGATCTCAAGTCACTCTTCGAGAACACCCTAGCACCTTGAAGTTGATCAAATAAGTCATCAATGCACGACAATAGATACTAGTTCTTGATGGCCACCTTGTTCAACTGTTGATAGTCAATGCATATTCTCATTGATCCATCCTTCTTCTTAACAAATAACACCGGTGAACCCCAAAGTGAAACACTAGATCTGATGAACCCCTTATCCAGTAGCTCTTGCAACTATTCCTTCAATTCCTTCAACTTCGTTGGAGCCATATGATACGAAGAAATAGAGATAGGTTGCATGCTCGGTGCAAAATCAATGCCGAAATCAATATCCCTATCGGTTGGCATGCCCGTGTAGGTCTAGTGGAGACACATCCGAAAACTCCCTTACTACTAGAACTGACTCAACAGAAGGAGTATCAATACTATCATCTATGACAAAGGCTAAATACGGCAAACATCCCTTCTCAACCATCCGTTGAACCTTCAGAAATGAGATCACTCTACTATGAGCTCAACCAAGAGAACCCATCTACTCCAACCTCGGCAGCCAGGCATCGCCAATGTCAGAGTCTTAGCGTGACAATCCAAAACACATAGTAGGAAGATAACCATTCCATACCCAAGATCACATCAAAATCCACCATATTTAACAATAAAAAGTCTGCCCTCATCTCAAAACCACAAATGGTGACCACACAAGACCGATATACTCGATCAACCACAATAGAATCACCAACAGGTTTAGACACATGCATAGAAGAATCAAGAGAACCACGATGCATATCCCGACAATAAACAAAGTATGATGACACAAATGAATACGTGGAACCAGGATCAAACAATACTAAAGCATTCTTGTGGCACACAGAAACAATATCTGTAATTACTATATCAGAAGCAACAACCTCGGTCCTCCCCGAAAAGCATAGAATCTGACCTGACCTCCACTAGACTTTGCTCTCCCAAAGATGACCACATCCTTAATGACCTCCACCCCGAATTGGCTGAGCGAGCGATGTAGAATCCGGTGTGGGAATGGACCTCTGCGAAAATAGGGGCAATACTTCTTGACATGCCCCGACTCTCCACACTCATAGCAACCTCTAACTGGGAATGAATGCGGGGGCCTAAGTCGGACCCCTTGAATTGGAATATCTACTAGAAGAACCGGGTACAGATGAACCCTGAACAGATGGAGTGCGATGAGAACTCTATACTGGAAGTGTACCTAATGAAGACTGCACAGAAGCTCTTACACTGGGTGGCGGTGAATTATAAGCTGTCTTGCTAGACTAGCCTTCCCCAAATTGACCTCGGCCTCCAGGTGAAGCACCACTGAAACTCCCTGAACATCAGGACCTCTTATCCCTACCCTATATCATATATCTGGTCTCAATACGAATGCGCTCAATACAACGTGCTATCTCCATAACCTGGTAAAATGGAGTCCCTCCACCTCTCTAGCCATAGCGATGCAAATACTATGGTGAAGTCCATCAATGGATCTCCTCACTTTCTCCTCCTCAGTGACTACCAAAATAATCCCATGATGAGAAAAATTTGTGAACCTCATCTCATACTCAATAACTGACATCGGACCCTACTGAAGGTATTTAAACTGCCTCCTCAAACTCCTCTTTCCTAGTACGGGGTATGTAATGCTCTAAAAAGACCTAGGAGAACTGAGCTCAAGTAAAAGAAGGCGATCCTTATGGTCGACCCATCTCATAAACCTGCCGCTACCTCTGAGGATGCAACTTGGTGAACGTATCTAACCTCTTCAGCTCATCATCTGACATTGCGGGCCTACCCTCAAGCTGTGGGCCACTAAAAGGCTGAACTCCCCCCACTAGCAACACTACATGAGTCCAAAAACTATGGGATGCCTGCTCTGGGTACGGGTAGCTGGAGTCTGCGCTCCGCCCCCTGCCTGGGAAGTAGCTGGTATAGTAGGAAATTCCTTGGCCTGAGCCAAACTATTGAACAAGCTAACCATACAGACCAAAGCATCCTGAACGGCTGGTGAAAATAATAGGCCCTGTGGAACATGAGCAGGTACCTCCGGCTCATCCTCATAGTCATGAAGTGATCCTCAACAAGAGCTACCGGTGGCTCCAAAGCAGCTGCACGAGCAGGGGCTCTAGCTGCGGCGCATGCTCTGCCCCTACCACGGCCTCGACCCCAGCCTTTCAGATTTAGAAAAGCAACAATTTAGACTTAAGGATAAACAAATCCGCACGATAAAGAATGAAAGAAATGAAGTTTTCCTAACAGCTATGTAGCCTCTCAAAGATAAGTGCATATGACTCCGTACTGATCCACAAGATTCTACTACACTTGCTCATGACTCATGAGACCTAAGCAACCTAGTGCTCTAATACCAACTTGTCACGACCCCAAATCCCACAAAAGCCATGACGGTGCGTAACACTGCTTGCTATGCAAGCCAACATTCAATATACATAAATAAACTCCAATAACAATAATGAAATAGTCTCAAAAAACGAAATAAGATAAATAATGGTAGCAATATAGCGATACATCTAAAATACTATCCCAGAATCTGGTGTCAACGAGTACATGAGCTTGATAGTTTAAAAAGTACAACTGACTGAATAATGATATAATGCTTCCTGGAATACATAAACAGTAATAACATAAGTTACGGAGGAGACTCTAAGGCCTTAGGGCGGATATAGCAGTGCTACCTTGAAATCGCCAATGGGAACCGGTGCAACTCTCTAACAATCAACTCTATTAGCAGTAGCTGGATCTGCACATAAAATGTGTGAGTGTAGTATGATTTCAACTGACCCCATGTACTCAGTAAATAGCAAGCATAACCTCGAATTGAAGATAGTGACGAGATTAGCAAAGTTCGCTACTCGCTATCAATAGTGATCAATAATAGTAACAGCATAATAATAATAATAATAATAATAATAATAATAATAATAATAATAATAATAATAATAATAATAATAATAATAATAATAAGAAAGCAACTAAAGAATAACAAGTTCAACTTATTCACATCAATAGGAAATAGGCATGATTTTCAAGCAAATCAGATAATCATAAATTTCGAGATATAAAATTTAAATTAGGATGAGGAAGATACATCTCTATGCATGCATGACAAGTAACAATGCCAAAATCAACGAATTCACAATATAATCATCGAATGAGCACACTTTCAGCACTTTACGGGTGCCTTACATAAAGTCCCTCACTCAGCACATACCTATTGTCTACACTCACAGGCCCCAAACACCATGGGTTATCACCTAGCTACGGAGGAGCGGATCCTAGCCCAAGCACTGATCGGATCAAAAGTCAATGATCATTATAACTCAATCCAAATTACTTGGTGCACGTGTCGCGTAAACATCAATACAACTTAGCCCAACTGTGGGCCTAATGTATGCGTCACCTCAATATCAATCTCAATACGACTCTAAGGCCCCAGCTCAGTCATTAATCTTCTCAAATCACAATATGCCACTATCTCACAGTATCATAACTCAATATGCCGCAGGAACATGCCATAAATCCACTAAAACCAATAGTACTCAAGTAAAAAAATCACAACATGTGAGATAACATATAAGAGGTATACAAAAATGGTGAAATAACATGCGGATATAATATCATGACTGAAAACTATAGCTATAACCAAGGCAAATGTCCCAAACATGTCTCAAACGGATAAGCACACAGCATAGATATGATTTCTAATATGAATAATAGCTCAAGTAGGCATACAAGTAGGAATGCATGGTAATATGAAGGTATGATAGCAAAACAAGGAACGTAATAGCCTAAGATCTATCCAAATCATGAATAACCACGGTGCACACATACTCTTGTCACCACATACGTGTGTCACCCTCAACACATAGTAAATCGTAGTCTACAGGAAAAATACCCTGAATCCAAGCCTAATCAAGATACTTACCTCAAACCGCAAAAATCAATACCCCAAAAGGCCCTTGCCTCTCGAATGGGCTTCCAAACGGGCTAAATCTAGCCAAAAATAGCTCAATAACATCAAATACGGCTAAAGAAAGCAATTCTAATTAATAAAGCTCCAATCCTTATCAAATATCCAAGTCAAGAACATTTATCCCAATCCAATTGGTGAAATTCACCCCCAATCCGAACTCCCAATCTCAAAATATAATAGACTAAGCCAAACCCTGGAAAAATATACCGTGCCTAGTGCTTTCGGACCTGCACGAAATCTGTCGCTTCTGCGGTGTCGCTTTGGCAACGACATTCTCGCTTCTACGAGTTTCACTTACTCCTCAATCTCTCTCACCTATGGACCTTCCTCCGCTTCTGCGATGACGCAGGTGCGACCATAGACCCCGCTTTTGCACATTCTCTCAAAATGGGGCTGCTCCATATTTGCGCCCTTCTTTTCACATCTGCAATTCAGCAGATGCACTAACCACCCCGCTTCCACGAACCTATCCTTCCCAACCATCCTTTGCTTATGCATACTCATGTCCGCATCTGCGGACTTGCACCTGAGTCAAAAGAACGCAGGTGCAAAAACACCATAACCAAACTGCCTTCAAACCTAAAAATGATATGAGACTCATATGAAACACACACTCCTGAGGCTCAGGAGACCTCGTTCAATCAATACCGACCAGTCCTGTAACATAACACGAACCTACTCAAGGTCTAAACTCATACAAAATAACATAAAAACCACTAGTCGTACCTCAATTCAAGCTTAATGAATTAATTGACTTCGGTCATTCAAAACTCATGTCAAACCATGTCTAACCAACTCGAAATAACCCCAAGTTTATCACATAAGTACCCAAATGACTTAATGAACCTACTCAAAAGTCCCAAAACAAAAATTCGACCCTAATAACCTCAAAGTCAATTCCCTGTCAAACCTATGAACCTTCCAAACATTTAACTTTCCAACTTCCGACAATTAAACCCAAATCAACTTAGGAACCTCCAAATCCAAAATCGAACATATGCCTTAGTCCAAACTCACCATACAAACCAATTGGAACCATCAAAACACTATTCCGAAGTTGTTTACTCAAATGTCAAACCTCGATCCACTCTTATAACGTAAACTTTCAACCTCGGAACAAAGTACTCCAATTTACTTAAAAACTTTCCCGAAACCAAATCACCCATCCCCGCAAGTTATAAAATAACATAGAAGCATATGGGAATCATCAAATAAGGGACTGAGGCTCAAATACACAAATAACCAGTCAGGTCGTTACAGTGATAATTATATCAAACGCTACCGCCTTAGGCCTACTAGAAAAGGCGTAGCAACAAGACTAACCTTACATGTGTTTCCTCCACCTCTAACATGACCTCTACCTGGCTGTCCTCCACCTCTACCTAGTTGAACTGGTGATGCAACAATTGGGGTTAGAATTATGGCTCAAGTACTTCTATTGACTCGTATTAGTTTACAATCTAGGACAATTCTTGTTGATACGCCCCAAGTCTCTGCACTCATAGCAACCTTTCTATTAGTGAGGGTGTTGGGGTTGAGACTACCCTTGGTGACCCGAATAACCATTAAAAGAGCTCTGCACTAAAGGCACACTGTTGCAATCATAAGTTAGAGGCGCACTGTACAACGACTGCCCCTAACAATTACCATATAAACCATGGTTGATTGGAGCACCATGACAAGTTTGAAGTGCTGACTAAACTTGCCTACCAGTTGGACCTCTACCATACTGACCCTTGACTCCAAAAGAGGCACCATTGAATTTACCACTACCGGATGGCTTCTTCGCCTCACGCTCCTATCTCCCATACATGATAATACGCTCCATCCTCCTAGATATCTCCACAGCCTAATCAAACGTAGTACGTGTCTCAGTCTATCGTGCCATTCCAAATTGAATGCAAGAATTAAGACCCTCAATAAATCTCCTGAGCTTCTTTGTCTCGTGGGAATTAAGAAAGACATATATCAATATAATTGTATAAACCTCATCTCATACTCAGTAACTTACATGTGATCCTGCTATTGATGCTCAAACTACTACTCAACTCATCCCTCCTGGTAAGTGCAATGAACTTCTCTAAGAAGAGAGCCGAAAACTGAGTCAAACTAAGAGGAAGTGACCTTGCTAGCCTACCCTACTAATAAGTCTACCACCAGTTCTTTATTGGTCCTCTCAACTAAAAAATAGTGAAATTAACTCCATTGGACTCCACAAGACCAAAATTATATCGAATCTCATGGCACCTATCTAGGAAATCCTGAGCATCAGCTGAGGGACCACCATCAAAATGAGGAGGATTTAAATTCTAGAATCAATCCATCATCTTCTGCTCCTCGACAATCATAGCGGGCATAACCACTGGTCGTGCTGCAACTATAGTCTTAACTACCTCAACTAGTGCAACTCCTGAGTCTAAACATATCAGCCTGTTCTAGAGTATGAGTAGTGGGGTCTAGGCTCCCCCTCCTGCTTGAGAAATAGTTGGGGCCATAAGAGTCATCCCTGCTTATTCCATACCCTCAAAGAAACTCATAATCCATATCATCGTCTCCTAAAGCACTAGAGTAGTATAAAGCCCTTGGTAACCTATGTTGGACCTGGCGGAACAACATTATATGGGACCTAATCACCCACTAAAATTGCTCTAGCATGTCTACGAGTGATTATAGGTGTTCTACCTCTCCTAGATGTCGTTGTACGAGCCCTAGTCTGAGCTCCAGCCCTGCCCTATCCCCTCTATCTCCCAGACCGGCTTGAGGTACATGCTCTTATTCACTAGCTACCGATACATGTGTTCTCACTATCTGTGAGAGAATAAAAAGGTAAAGATTCAAACATTATGATGAAATGAAATCACACAATTAGAAAAGAAAGAAAAGGCAAAGTTTCTTAAATGTCCCTAGTCCCTCAAAAATAAGTATAGAAGTCTCCATACTAATCCACAAGACTTTATTACACATGCTCATGACTCGTATAACATATGAGTGTAGAGTTCTGGTACAATATTGTCATGACCAAATTCCACTATGGTCGTGATGGCACATAACTCAACTCGCTAGGCAGACCAATACAGAGAGATAACCATAACGAGGCAATATAATAAATGTTCAACTATCATAATATAGATAAATGCAAAGATAAATCTAAAATCAACATAAAAGAGTAAAAATACTACAATAAACCCCAAGAACCAATAGTACAAGTCATAATCCACTAAACAAAATACAACATACTCTCAAGTACAAATACTATTCGAAATAAGAAATAGTAGATGAGATAGATAGGGACTCTATAAGCTGCAAATCTAAGCACAACATTTTACCAAGAAGTCTTCGAATCACGCTCCTAAGCTCCCTCCTGGACAGCGTTAGGACCAATGTCAGGATCTACACAAAAATAAACAGGAGTATAGTATGTGTACAAAAGACAAAAAGAACTCAATAAGTATCCACTCTAACCCCAAAAAATTAGGGGTGAAGTTTTGACAAAAATTATACTTACTCTCATAACATGAGCTATTCATAATCATAAGCAACATAGAGATAAAGTCAAGAAATATCATATATATATATATATATATATATATATATATATATAGATAATAAGGTGCACAGTTAAAGCAAATAATAACAAGCATATTTTTAGATAAAATGACCAAAAGCATAAATTAGTGCACCTAATCCGAATATAAAGTTCAACATTGGCATATGCACAGCCATTTAGGCCCTTAATGTCCCGACTTCTATTTTAACATACTTTTTGGCCTAAAAGAGAACCCCTTTAAGATTAGCAAAGTAAGCTCATACTTTTAGTTGTATTATCGCATGCCACACTTGTATTGATAAAATCCGACGATGACATGTGGCCAGTGTTATGAGTGACACAAGGAAAGTATTTCCTAGATGACACCTTGCTATCTTGAGCAACCCATCATCTCTGGAATGTACAACTTGTTCTTGGATAAGGAAAGCCTTGGAATCAACATAGTGGGAAGCCACAAAGGTCCGGTACTCTGAGATACGTAGGATATGCTTATAATTGCACCCATTAGTTATGCCTTATGTAAACATAACCACGGAGATTTCCATCTACTGCAGATAATACGAATAATGGCTAGGCGAGAAATTAGGGGAGCAATTATGTAAATATTAAAGTATAAATATCCCTCTTCTCTCATGTGTACCAATTCTGATTAACGCATTCCAATTGTTACAATACTAAAATTGCTACTCTCCTTTAGTCACGATCAACTATTAGATCAATACATAGGATCAATAAATCAAATGCTCTTTCTTTCTTCTTTATTAAATTTACATTGTTCTTTTTTGCAATCATTAGCTTCTTTTATCTAACATCAGTGAACAAAGATCAACTTAATTTGATTGAATCAATTTATTAAGGCATAATTATATAAATTTAATGAATTTAGCGTAATAAGAAAATTTTTGTTAAACATTTTGGTAAGCACCGGGCGACCAAAGAAATTGTACATTCATTTTAAAATGCAGTTGATCTTTTTAGAACTTCCTTAATTCGCTTTTCATTCTCACATGTTAAATACGATCTGAAGGAGTATAATTTTTGAAATCAAAAATCAAACAATTGATTCATCGCCTTACCGAAGGGTGAAACTACGGATGATCAGAGCCTTGAAAATTTACCGCGCCCATCCAGGGAGAATTTCTCCCGAGAGGACTTTTAGTAGGGGCATAAAGCAACCCGGATAAAAAGAAATAATGAGAAGCTTCATAACTCAGAAGCAGGCGTAAAACAATCACATCAGAGAAGTGTTGATGGAATTAACTAACAAAGTATATGCATGAACACTAGTAGTTCCTCCATAGAGATTAGAACCAGCTGATGAGACTCCAAATTTCATATCAAGAAATTCTGACATCGAGGGACTACCTAGTGAAATTGGGGTTGAAGGTTCATGTACAACACGTACTTTGAAATTATAAATTTCTATATTAACTTTGTAGAATATTTGTTAAATAGATTTTAAAAAACAGAACAAACGTGTCAACCAAAGTTTGGGTGTTTCAACCGTCATCAAAGAGGATAGATATGGACAAATACTCTCATTAACCTTGGAATCCAAGCTCTGCCCTATTGTTGATACCAAAGAAGTTTAAGATGCCCGATATTCTGAAATACAATAGTACATCAGATCTTCGGGATCACGTCATAGCATACACAAAAGAGGCATAAACATGGTTTTCTCTTCTCCAAAAAAATTCAATTGGTTCATCTTCAGAGCTTGCAGATGCCTTTGTGAAGGAACGTATCTGAGCAAGAAGGTGAAAAAGCAAATGAAAGACATTTTCAAGATCCAATAGGGAAGCAATGAATTAGTTCAGAAGTTCATAGATCAGTCAAAATGGTCTTGCCTCTGATACCGGACAAATGGGCCTCAGTAGCTTTTGCAAATAACCTGAACGCTAGAAGTTCGGAAGCTACAAGGAGGTTGAAAAAAAAGCCTTTAAGGGTTCCCCTCGATGGCCTGTAATGGTGTGCATAAACGGTATAGTATCAAGCTCCAATTAGAAGAAGACACACTAGTCTGAACTAATGTCAACTATAAGAAAAAATTTGAGGAGTCCTTATAATCCTTGTTACTAACCTTCTAGAAAAGATCCTGATAGAAGACAAGCGTCCAACCGAAATGGCTGGGGACAAATCAGAGGAACAATGCTAGTCCCTCACAAAAAAGTAAAGAGGCGGATTTGCCAAAGCTTGGGGACTAACACTTCAATGTGAGCGTCTTTGTATTGGTGGCAATATAGAGATAAATAGTTGAAAAGTAATATGTCTTCGAGTGATGTGGTTAGACCACCATCAAAAAAGTCAAAAATTTGGTGTAAGTTCCATATTTCTTCACAATAATGTACATTTTCTCCTATTTTATAGGTTTCACTCACAAATTCAACCACGCATCCCTAAGCTTTTCAAAAGCTCTTACAAATTCAAGTGCTCACAAGAGGAGAAAGGTTCAAAAACATGGTTAGATTAAACCAAAGGGTTATGCTTATAGGACATACAAATTTTGGTGGACAAAAAGGCATAACAAAGAAATACCCTATCACTTTCTAGATTGAACAAGAGTCACCATTTCATTTTGTACACACGCTGGGTAAGTTATAGACATCAGGTGACATACACAGAATATCAGTGAAAACATTACCCACACATTGACATACTACTCACTCAGGACCGGATCTATCTCCACTCTCTAATCAAAGCGCTTGAGACAAGTCAAGCATTTATATAACTTATACACGAGTTAAGACATGAGCCTAGGCATCAGTATTAAGGCGCTCATTACTCTCAAGGCATAAAAATCAGAAAAAGCTCCTCCAATTTGCACAAAGATACCTGATTCGCTACTCCTAAAAAATAGAAACTAAATACACCTGGTTCAAGAATTGACCCTTAAAAAGAAAACCACAGCACAACAACCAAAGGATTGTTACTACAGTACCTATAAGGGTGGCAAGTGGGCAAGTCAGACATGGTCGGGTCGAAATGGGTAATACAAAAATGAATAAATTATCCGATCCGACCCATATTTAATATGGATAGAAAATGGGTTAACCAGATGATAATATAGATATCCATATTATTCATGGCTGCTTGAATATGATCACTTTTTGAAGAATTCCTAGTCTCCCAAACTTGAAGAACCCCGAGTTTAATCTTTTGCAAGTATAAAAGTGAAACTCATTGGATATCCATTTTTTAAGTGGATAATATGGATCTTATCCATATTAGACCCGTTTTTAATAAATTCATTATCCAACTCATTATTTAGTAGATAATATGGAAAGATAACTATTATTTTATCCATTTTGCAACAACTAACTACCTATAAGAAAATAAAATAAAATAAAAAATAAAAGGCATACTTTTAGTTTATATAATTTTTTTTCATTTTTTGTATTTTTAAATACTAACTATTACATGCCAATTAGAATTTAGAGTTATCATTAAAGGCTATATAATCTAATAAAGCAAGAAACATGTCAAAACAAAGTCAGGTGACACACAAAAACAAAATAATAATAAACCATTAGGAGTTACCCACCCCAAACTTAAGAAAAAGCATTGTCCTCAATCCAAAGTAAAAAGAAGAAGAGTGTAAAAGTGACTCTCTGAGGCCCCGGGCCTAGTCATTGGCACCATTAAAAGTGCCAAAAAGCTCATCATCTGATGCCATAGAGTTGACATCCTCATCATGTGGCAATATACCACCTTACTCCAGTCGCAGAAACTGTCGAGTATAGTAAAAAGAGGAGACCGCAACTCCAACTCTAAAATATCCATCTCCTCATCCTGCTCACGAGGCCACATGTCGACAAACCTGAACTAGATAGGCTCTTCCATACATGTCATCCTTTGTTCCATGTTGATTAGAGAACTTTGTGGACCCACAGTATCATACACAGTTGTGGTATTACATAACCTCGTAGGCCCATCCAACTCCCTATCATGAAAGGGATCCTCGGGTGCACCATTACCTATCAAAAACTTAATTAGCATGCTTGGAAAGAAAAGCCTCTCCGCACCCTCATTCTAGACCTTGGCCATATCAGTAAGCATTATCTTTCCCATACTAAATATTCATCTTGATCATGAATGCAGACACCAAATACATCTGAATGCACGTCATATGGTGTCATAAGAGGTGGAAAAAACCCAGGCATTGATCAACCTCAATATTAGCTTAGCAGGCAAAGACAGGTAGCTATGCTATAAAGTAGAATGGGACTTATCTTGGTCCCTATGAAAGTATCCAAAGAGTCAAAGCCATAAAGTGTATGGCAATAATCCTTGTATAGTGTCCTCCTTAGAAAAGCCTCGAGCCTTGATGGAAAATTTTCAGGAAACCCCTTAACTAGATTGATATCACGGTACAAAATTCAATTTGCTTGCCCCAAATTGGGACGACACTCTCCATCTAGCTCAAACCCCGGCTCCCAGTTAGCATAAAACTCCTTAACCATGCTCATATTCAATGGGCACATTGTCTGAAATAACTTTTGCATCTACATGTGCTGGATAGTGTTGTGCAAGGTAGGGTACTTCCACTCCAACTTCTTCTCATCAATGCCTTGCTCAAGAGTTGGCTCTATCGTAGCCTTGTTATGCTGAAACCAATACCTCACATACGACTTCACTAACCAAATAACAAACATGCATGGCACGTATTCATTCGCTTTCGTTGTAATTTTCTCAATAGGTTGATGCTCAATGGTGCTGCCCATCTACCTCTCCCATGGTTAATTAAAGCAACTTTAGAAGTGCCAGTGTTACGATGTTTAGCATGGCAAGACATTGTACTTACACAAGATGAACATCATCAACAATGACACATAGAATATAAGCACTAAAGAGAACTTAAACTACCCCACACTTATTTTGTTGGCGCATTCACAAGCAACAATTTTGGGGGGGATTCAAACTATCTCATATCAAAATAAGACTATCTCATATCAAAATAAGACTAGTTATTCACCGCCACCCCAAACAAACTGGCATACTAAGGCATCACAAAGCTACCAAAACTCAGCAATAAACTACACTAATTTAGACTATAAAATCAAAATAAAGAAGCTATATTGAACACTACATAGGACCTGACAAATTTGAAATAATAAAGAAACAAAGAGCAATCACTTGCACAAGAAAGAGGTCAGTTGGCACTCGGGGCCAACATGTCCAAAATTTTAATTGTCAAACATGACCAACCACCCCACACTGAATCATTATCTATCTCATAATCAAACAAGTACTGTCCAAAATTATGCTCAAAATCACAACTTTACTTCATTCAAGCCTTTAATCAAATACCTAGCATGTATTAGGTTGTAATCACAATGTTCAAGCATAAAATAAGGTGATCTCCACAAATCTCAATATAATCTCAAGTAATAAATATCAATACTATCAACCCAACAAGTGAAACAAAAATACTAAGCAATAGCCTACCAAGAGAGCACAATGTCTACAAAAACAAATTGGAAAAGAAAGAAAAGAACTAACTAAAACCCAAAATAAAAAGGGGGTTTCCTAGGTTTAGTGGATAAAGGTTGACATAATAAAAATCAAATAGGAGGAAAAAATATGAAAAAAAACATACCTTGATAATGGAGGACGTTGGATAGAAAGGGGAGAGAGTAGAGGAGATTTGGGGAAGTTGAGAGGAATCGAGTGAGATAATAAAAAGGAGGGTGCCATCCGGTAAAAAGGGATGGAGCTTTAGGGTGAGGGGGGTCGATTAGGAATTAAAAATTCCTATCTTTTTTATTCTTTTTTTAAATTTGGACTGAAATGTCTCTGCATGACGTGCCACACGCAGGCCAACACACGTGACAAGAGATTTGCTTAGTGGTCCCTTTTTACAAATATGAAACCTGATGAAGCCTATGACGTGTCACACGGCATGTCAAGCCAATTTCTCTAATGTCCTATATTTTTTCTATTCTTTCATATTTGATTTCATTCTCGGGTCTCGTCTTTATTCTTCCTCAGATTGAATCATACTTGTACATACTCCTAAACACATACCATTCATGAAATACAACTAATTCTGATTATCAAAATCAAAGCTTAACTAAGAAAGTAGAAAAATATGTTAGAAGTAGTTCTGAATTATAGTCATCAGCCTGATTCTCCACTTTCTAGGCTCATTTGAATATGATGCTAGAAGATTTCTTGTCAAATCCTCCCGCAACATTCAATCTGTGACCATTCTCATTAAAACTCTTAGTTCCCTCTATGTTTTGAATTTCAATCGCCCCATATGACGAGTGTTACACCCCATATTTTCGTACGTGATAGTACGTCGTAAGTCAATTGATATAAGCTCAGAAATGATATTATATTTGAAAGTACATAAAGTAAGTTAATCATGTTGCCGTGGAGGTTACAAGTATTTAAGATTATGAATAATAAGTACCAAGAGGATTGGAAGGCTTAGAAGCTAAACGAATCGAAGAAAATAAGTTTTGTTGAAAGTCGACAAGTTGGGGATGTTATGGCATGTACTTTGGGGTGATACTACGGTTGTTTACATGATAAGGAGGTTATGCTATGAGTTATTTTAGTAGTATGATAGTCTTGTGTTACTTTTTGAAGTCAAGCGAGTAGTGGAACAAAAGTTGGCAAAGGTCATCACAAGTTACATTCATAATGTGGTGAAATTTAGGTCAAATGTAGCAGAGGTTTTCTCCTAATATACTTTGAATTACAGGAATACCTACATATCAAATTAAATATATATGCGTCTATTTTCTAATTCATTAAACTGTTTGTTGTACGACATTGGAGTAGACAGATATTCGCATATTTTGTGAGACTGCGCAAGCAGCTCCCAATAGGACCCACTTAGGCGGTGGACGACCATTGAACATTTTAAAGGGTTTGGACGGCTCATTTTTTGTCATTTTCGACCAAGGACGGTTCTCAAACTCTTTCAACACCTCTCTAACAGTCCTCTATGCTTTCAAGTCGAATCCAAGGTGGTTTTGTCTAGACCTAACCTCAAAAATTAGCCTAAGTGAAGAAAAGAGTCTATGGAGTTGTGATGCCATTAAGGGTGCTTGAAAGCTAAGGGAAGCTTTGGTTCGAGTTTGTTCTGATTATTTAAGGTATTTATAACACCTTATTTCTTGGGCTTAAGCTTATCTATGTGTTGGTTAAGTTATTTGGATTAAGAATTACAAGATAGAACTTGAAGTCATATAAGAAGTTATTGTCTCTTATTGGACTATTTGGAGTTGTCTATATGACTTCATATGGATGGAAATTATGGAAAATAAGTTTGCTATGATATTTTTAGTATGATTATGTTGGTTTACATGTCAATATTGTTGAGAAAATTAGCAACCAGAAAAGAAATGGCTATAAAGCAATTGAAAGTTGTCCATAATGATATTATCTTGTGTTAGGCTATTTTGGATAACTTTGAAATTGAGTACAATGTTGGAAATACTTTAAAAGGTATTGGTTATTATACTGGATATATTACTAAGTTCAAGAATGAGTGATAATGGGGTTGAAGGGTGTTAAAGGGATTCAATCCGAGCTTGCCGCTCGTCGTGATATGTTGATGACTTGTTAATGAAATATTTTGTACCCTGTTGTTGATGTTGTTCTTATTGTATTGATCTGTTTTTTTTGTTGGTATATGGTATTGGAGGAGGCCCTTGTTACGGGGGAGATGCTGCTCAAATTTACATAAAGGAGCTACTAGTTTATGTTGCGGACTTAGCCTTTACTCAGCACTGATTTTGTATCTCCTTATACTATGATAGATTGAGTTGAGTTTCTTGAAGAATTGCTTGGAAGGTATTAAGGACTAAATGGAGTTAAGGTATGTTAAGGCTATCCCTTCTTTCCTTTTGGCATGATCCACATGATACAATAAAACGAGCAAACATGTAACTTTCACAAGTGACTCTATTCTTAGAAGTATTAGGGCTGCCTATGTTCTTGATTCCGGTGTGTCCTATAATTATATTGTTTGTTCATAGGTCTCAAAAAATACGTACGTTGATAAAGTTTATTCCATGATATTAACCGAAGGCATATTGATCCTATGACATCCCGAAAGATCTTATTGACTTACTTCTTATGCATTGCATTCATTTATACATGTACATTGACCCATGATTAGATGGCATTATATACGCGTATATTATATGTATATGAGGTATGGGAAAAGGTTATGGCATTATATACACACCACCACCTGATCAGCTGATATATGTTGATGATTTCGCCAATAGAGGCCGAGATGATATGATGAGATGCCCTTTGAGGATTGATGACGTTATGTATGCATATACCTATGCATGATATGACATTTATATGCATATGCATGACATTATAAATGTTTCATGATTCACAAAACTATTTAGACTTACATATTGAATTCTTTACTCTATGTTTCTTTCACGTCTTTTATATACTGCTTTTCATACCTAACATACTCGGTACTTTATTGTTACCGAGGTTCCTTTTTCCTGGGGACACTGCGTTTCATGCCTGCGGGTCCTGATAGACAGGTTGACAGTACTCCTAGTAGGCTATCAGCTCAGCGGAAGGTGTTGGTGTACTTCACTTGCTCCGGAGTTTCCTATTTGGTCAGTATACTTTGGACTTGTATAGACTAGTATGGTGGGGCCCTGTCCTGACCTTTATGACAGTTATGTACTCTTAGAGGCTTGTAGACATATGACATGTATATGGATGATCGCATGGCCTTGTCGGCCTATGTTTTGAGTGTACAAATGATCATTTCCATCTTATAGGCCTGTATGTCACATGTATAAGTTTGTATTCCATGTTAGGTTGTCCTATGTCGACCCTTATGTTTTATTCTAGTTATCTCATGACAGCCTTTCCGGCTCATTTACCTATGATAATATGATAAGAAAGATACATTATGTAGGTACTCGATTGAGTAAGGCACTGGGTGCCCGTCGTGGCCCATCGGTTTGGGTTGGTCGTGACAAAAGTAGTATCGGAGTAGTTCTGTCTTAGGAAGTCTACAAGTCGTGTCTAGTAGAGTCTTGTTTATGGGTGTGTTGTGCACCACACTTATAAGCAGGAGGCTACAGGGCATTTAAGACTTTCACTCATTCATATTACTCTAGATCGTGTGGTAGAGCTCAATTGTAAGAATTCAAACTCCTAATTTCTATTTTATTCATAATACAACGATACCTACATCAAGAAAAATAGTGGTCAGAGATTGAATGTGGCTGTGGAAGAGTTGAGTTGGAGGAACTCGATTTTGCATCATGCTTATGATGAGTAAATGTAAGGTCTTCAGTAGATCATGTGTGTACTAAGATGTATAAGCTTCTTGATAAGGATCCCTAAGGCATGAATATCTATCCACCCATATGGTAAAAAGCAACTAATGAATCAGAAGGTAGATACAAGTTTTAACAAGTAAAAGAGACAAGGTGAAGAAGGGTACGAGGTACCCAATTAGTGACAATTATCAGTATTTGCAATTCAGGCAGTGAAATATAAGAATTTTGAGTTACTTTCAAAATTAACAGAGATATATACAATTGACCACACTCATCTCAGTTATGACCTATGGGAGCTAACAAATATAGTTTAAGAGAAGGATGGGACTTCAAGATCCAGCTTGGGTTAGAGTAACCCAAAATAGTGGATGGATTGTTAGTGTTAGCGGACATTTTCAAAGGATATTGCAAACGTGGTAATAGTTCTCCTTGTCAGACGCCCAGGTGGTGCACTCTAGAACAGTACAGTCGGATGTGAATATTAGAATGTACAAAAATTTTAGAAGATAGGCACTTGAATCCTACAATGATAAATATTTAGCTTAGTATGACTCTTGTTCCTAGTTAAGAGAGAATGTTAGGCGACCCGAAGAGCTAGTGGATGGAGCAAGGGGAGCTAAAAGCGAAAGAATGTTTTATTGAAGTTTTTAGAATAAAATGATAGAAAGAAATATTAGCAGGAGAATAAGAAGAGAGTAAATGAAGAATTATGAGTAAGAAGTGATAAATTAGTGATAATGGTAAATCAAAATATAACAGAATGACCGAGTCTATAGTCAAGTGAATGAAAAGACAATAGGTGACAGGCCTTGAGACAATAAAATTGTATAAGCCACAAAGTCATATCCTCATTTCGAGGAATGAGTTGGTGATCCGAACATGATTACCAGAAGGCTAAGTTAGATTCCGGAGTAAAAGAAATCAGTATGGGTTAGTGAACAAGAGAAACTGAACATGAATTAGGGACCGGAATATTTGATAATAGTCGGCATCGTGAGAATTTCAGAAATATCGTTCTAGAAATAATAGAATGGACAACAAAAGAATAACCTTTAAAGTTAATTCAGGAAGACGCTACCCTAAAGCAAGCACTGTGAGCAGAGTTAAGCTTAAAGGACTAAGTGTGCCAATTACACTAGGTCTCACCATTATTCATAAGGAATCCAGTTATCCCTGGTACAGAAGGGTTATCGTAAAGCGAGCACGGGTCGTTGATGATGTGAAAAGATGCCAAAGATGAAGAGGTAAAATATCTATAGGTAGATCATCGTAGCACTTAATCTTAGTACTCCCTTAAAGGGGGAAAGATGGTGTGATGTGGTATTAAGTCGGAGTTAAGTGGTTTAGGTGACTATGGAATGGTAAAGGAAGAATGTGGTAAAAAGGCGAAAGGGATGAGGTTGCATTTATTCAGATCTTACAGATATGTCGCAACTCTAGAACATTATGCAAGCACGACACCAGGGAGAGGCAATGAGAGTTCCCGGCCAAGATGTATTGATAATAAGTGTGAATGGACACTTGATATAGAGGAGCCAGTGCGAGAGGTAAGTTAAGACAAAGGACGTATCACAAGAGAGATTACGCGGAATATAGATATGAGAATGGACCAACGAGTAGTTAGTAGTTGATTAAGGAAGAGCCTAATTATGGATAAACAAGAGCATACAGATAAATCAACAGATCGTGCTAGATAAACGTAGTGAACCCCAACATAGAGAATGCAGTCTCGCAGATATGACATCATGATCCTTGAGAAATATTCAGATAAGAGTTGACTAGTTAAAGGTACTGTATAGGTGTTATGGAATAAAAGAGAGTTCCACCGAGGAGACATTCAAAATTTCAGTTCAGAAGCAACCCTACGAGCACAATAGTGCGATGGTATGTAACTAAGGATAATAATAGGCGAGTAAGAACATCAAAAAATCCTTCGGGTATATGATGTAATAAGCTCGAATCTTTAGAAGAGTCAGAGGGTCTCCCCTAAGTACTACAACGAAAGACTAGCTGAGAAATAAGGAAGAAGGCTTCAACCTAAGCATAGTGACCTAAAGAGGAAATGATATTGTAACAAAATTCTCACTACAATTTTGTATGCACTCCATAAGAAAGTGGCACCTATCGTGGCTAATGAACGGGAAGAAAAAAAATGAAAAGTGATATTTGAGATTATATGAGTTACAGGGAAATCCAATATTCGTGGGCACTAAGATAAGCCAAATATCCATGCAGCAAATGGCAGAATGACCAGGAAAAGTAATTGCTTGTGTTTAAAGACAACTGAGAAGGCACGAAAGGAAATCTATGGTGCTAGCAAGTTAAAGGAAGGTTGCGAGTAACATAGATAGATATGTGTAGGTCGCAAGCTAAAGTATGGTAGAGTGACAATGTTTTCGGTAGATAGGAGTAAGTATAAGAAAAGGTGAGTGAGAAGGTGACAAGAATAGGTAAGGCTTCGGAATTAAGCCCATCAAAATGAGAGAGCTGATGGATTTCATAAGTCATAGAAAGCTCAGTACCGCTTGAATTAAATCGGAGTAGTTTAAAACTAGGAGTATTTAGAAGAGATAGAATGTTGCCCTGGTAGTAAAATATGGGTGTAATTGTAACAGATAAGAGGATGACGTTTAAGCCTTTGATTGAGTAATGATTTTAAAAAAAGGTATTTCATGAATTACACTAAATTAGAATACCTCCCATAAGATGAGTCACGTTAGGATGCTATAAAATACGGTTATTGAAGCATAGTATTGTACCTAGGTGGATCAGGGAAATCACTTCAGATGTTCCCTGATGAGACGCAAGCCCTAGTGACAACGTCTTGTGTAAGAGGTTTCAAGTTATCAGTTGTAGATTATAGATCAACATTAAGGTGAATCAACAATGGATGGATAAAATTTCCAATGTATGAGAGGAGATAAGGATGTCATTCTTAAGATGAACAATAATAAGGAAGCATTAAAGTACTTAGATTTATTCATATAGGATAAGTTGTGAGAGAGTACCTGAAGTTGGGTAGCAGACCCCGATAATAATAAACCGAAGTAAGAGTAATGGTATAGTATGACCTACCTAGATGTAGTAAAGCCATAAGCATAGAGAACCGAGGCTATGAAATAAGATATAGAAATAGTCATAAGTTTTACAAAGTACTGAACGAAGAACTTCAGTACACCTATAGATGCCCAGAAGGACAACTTGTCATAGTTCTATATATATTCACAAGGTGAGGCCTAGAGATTGGCTAAAATTTGGAGGAAAAGTGAGAGTAGAATCGTATTAGTGCACAAACAAGCACAAAATCGAACAGGCTGCATGATAGAAGGTAGCAACAATTACGAGATCGGAAGAATTCTAACCACAGGTCATGGTGTGAGAAAGAGGCCTAAAGGGAGGAATGCCCTGGCCTTTGGATTTATTCACAGAACAGTTGCCTAGATGGCAAGGACAACATTAAAGTATTCATTAGAGCTATAGGTTATGAGACTGATAAGCGCATCAATCAACATTCGAGGACGATTGTTCACAAGGAGGGAATGATGTTACACCCCATGTTTTCGTACGTGATAGTACGTCGTAAGTCAATTGACACAAGTTGGGAATGTTATGACGTCTAATTTGGGGTGATACTAGGGTTCTTAACATGATAAGGAGGTTATGTTATGAGTTATTTTAGTAGATTGAGTTGATTTGTTTGAATAATTGCTTGGAAGGTATTATGGACTCAATGGAGCTAAGGTATGTTAAGGCTGTCCCTTCTTGTGATAAAACGAAAGGAGCAAACACGCAACTTTCACAGGTGACTTTATTCTTAGAAGTACTAGGGATGACTATGTTCTTGATTCCCCATGTGTCCTATTATTTTATCATTTGTTCATGGGGCTCAGAAATACGTAAGTTGATAAAGTGTATTCCATGATATTAACCGAAGGCATATTGATCCTATGACATCCCGAAAGATCTTATTGACTTACTTCTTCTGCGTTGCATTCATTTATACATGTACATTGACCCACGACCAGATGGCATTATATACGCATATATTATATATATGGGGTATGGGGAAAGGTTATGTCATTATATACACACCACCGCCTGATCAGCTGATTTACATTGATGATTTCGCCCATAGAGACCGAGATGATATGATGGGATGCCCTCAGAGGCTTGATGACATTATGTACACATGTACCTACGCATGATATGACATTTTTACGCATATGCATGATATTATAAATGTTTCATGATTCATAAAGTATTCAGACTTACATGTTAAGTTCTTTACTCCATGTTTCTTTCATGTTTTTTGTATGCTGCTTTTCATACCTTACATACTCGCTATTATATTTGTACTAACGTCCCTTTTTTCCTGGGAACACTGCGTTTCATGTCTGTAGGTCCCGATAGGGAGGTTGACAGTCATCCTAGTAGGCTATCACTCAACAGAAGGTGTTGGTGCACTCCACTTGCTCCGGAGTTGCCTATTTGGTCAGTATAGTTTGGACATGTATAGATTAGCATGGTGGGGCCCTATCTCGGCCTTTATGATGTTTACATACTCTTAGAGGCTTGAAGACATATTTCATATATATGGAAGATTGTATGGCCTTGTCGGCCTATGTTTTGAGTGTACAAATGATCTTTTCGATCCTATAGGCCTGTATGTCACATGTATAAGTTGGTATTCCACGTTGGGTCGTCCTTTGTCGAGTATTCACTTATATTTTATCCTGGTTATCTCATGACAGCCTTTCCGGCTCATTTACCCTTGATAGTATGATAAGAAAGATACATTACGTAGATACTCGGTTGAGGAAGGCACTAGGTGCCCGTCGCGGCCCATCAGTTTGTGTCGATGCTTCACCACAAATGGTCTAGTCCATCTTGACTTGAATATTTCGAGAAAAGGTCTAAGTCTACTATTATGTAGCAGAATCTTATCCCCTTCATGGAACTCCTATGGATTAATCAGATAATCCAGCTCGTTCAAATGCAAAAATCTACTCTCATCTGCGAGACAAAGATCAAAATTAAGTAATTTAGTTTCCTAATATGCTTTATACTTTATCTTAACTAGTAAATGACACGATTTTTCAAACACTAGCTTATGTGTGTATTGGGACAGATACACTTATATGAAATCGGATCGGTTACAACCAAGTGCAAGCAGGTCGGGCATAGCCTAAGGGAGTCGGAACAGAGGCAGTATGAGGCCGAACTTTTCCCGGCCCGGGATTGAGAAGTCGGGTATGATAGTCGGAGCAGCCGGGACAAGATGATCGATACGACCGGTCGAGGAATACTAAGAGATTGAGGACCGGCCTCGAACCGCATATCTCGCCACTCACCGGATATTTCGCTAACAGTTAGCTATATTAACCGTCATAGCCGTTATGCCATGATTTGAGGGGATTCTATCCCGAATTTTAGGGGATTTATCTTGTAATTAGTTATTTATCTTACTTAGAACTCTAGTTTTGGGCCTATAAGAGGCATATTTTGTACTCCATGAAGGGGGATCAGATTCTCTCAACTTTACCATCACTTTTCTAGTTGCTTGATACCATTTACACTGTTCATACGAGGATTCCACCATTTTCCTTATTGTTCATCTCAGTTCATATCTTTATTTCTTCTTACATTTCAATCGATTTTACCATATTGTTATTTAGTATCAAATTAATTTATGGATCCTTAGCACCACGAACAAATTCAGTTGTTATCTGGTTTTCAGGGTAAACAGTTTGGCGCCCACCGTGGGGCCAAGGATATTACTGAAATGTTGATACCTTCCTTTTGAAAGCACAATTTTACACCTGTTCTTTGCAAAAATTTCTGTCTTTCACGTCACAGATTACACATGGCACAATCACTTCCAACCAACAATGTAGTCAGCAACCAAATTGAAAACAATGCCATACCCCCGCCTGAAGCTCCAGCTGATGTCAATTCCCAAATGGCATTTGACGCCGATCAGGCATCTGGTTCAGCACCCAGTGTCCGAGGTGAGAACTATTCGGGAATTCAGCAGAACGAGGAAGACGCAATTAGCCTCAAAATGATATTCGAAATGCTACAAGCCCAACAGGCAGCAATAGCTCAGCTGCAGAACCGTGCTCAGGACCCGGTTAGAACGGAAAATATTCCACCACAGGCGACGCCCGAACGAGTTGAACCGGTCTCAACACAACCGAATGAAAGCGGTTCGGAGGCCAACTCCGGAATTATCAAAATGCTGGAAGAATTGACCAAACGAGTCGAGCCTGGGGAGAAGAAAATCGAAGCCAGCGACAAGAAAGTCGAAACATACAACTCGAGAGTCGATCAGATACCGGGAGCACCTCCAGTTTTGAAGGGCTTAGATGCTAAGAAGTTCATGCAGAAACCATTCCCGTCCAGTGCTGCCCCAAAGCCGATCCCGAAGAAATTCCGAATGCCCGAGATTCCAAAATATAATGGGACTTCGGACCCAAATGAGCACGTAACGGCTTACACTTGTGCAATAAAGGGCAATGATCTCGAAGATGACGAGATCGAATCTGTTATCCTAAAGAAATTCGGAGAGACCTTATCCAAAGGAGCGATGACGTGGTACCACAATTTGCCGCCGAACTCCATCGATTCCTTCGCTATGTTAGCTGATACGTTCATGAAAGCCCATGCGGGGGCCATCAAGGTTGAAACAAGGAAGTCTGATTTGTTCAAAGTCAGACAACATGACAACGAAACACTTAGGGAATTCGTATCTCGGTTCCAGATGGAGCGAATGGATCTACCTCCGGTTACGGACGATTGGGCAGTACAGGCTTTCACTCAGGGGTTGAACACCGGCAGTTCAGCGGCATCGAGACAACTCAAACAAAGCTTGATCGAATATCCGGCTGTCGCCTGGGCGGATATTCATAACCGGTATCAGTCCAAAATCAGGATAGAAGACGATCAGGTTGGAGTTGCTTCAGGTTCTTCCTACACAATCAGAACTTTCGATCGATCTTGAGGGGATAATTTTTGGGAACCGAGGCCGAACAGGGATAGGCACCGACCGTATCCAGAAGACCGACGAGCTATATCGAGGGGACCCAGGGTCCCAAGACAAGAAAATAAATATGAAGCAAACCAAAGGAATAGAAGGCCGTTGCCAAAAGGCAACTCCGAGAAACCCGATGATTGACAGGAGGCACCCCGGTTGTCCGAGTATAACTTCAACGTCGATTCAGCGACGCTGGTATCGGCGATCGATCGCATCAAAGACACCAGGTGCCCTAGGCCTTTGCAAACAGATCCTTCCAAAAGGGATCCGAACCTTGTGTGTAAGTATCATGGCACGCACGGCCATAGGACCGAAGACTGCAGACAGCTGAGAGATGAGGTAGCCCGGCTACTCGACAATGGGTACCTTCGAGAATTTCTCAGTGACCGAGCAAAGAACCATTATGAAAACAGGGATATACCAACCGACCAGAAGGAACCAAAACACACCATCAACATGATAATCGGAGGAATGGATATACCCCAAGTTCCGGTGCTGAGGCGCACTAAAATTTCGATCACTCGAGAGAAACGAACTCGAGATTATGCGCCCGAGGGGACTCTATGCTTCAGTGATAAAGAGATTGATGGCCTGACACAACCTCATAACGACGCATTGGTAATATCGATGCTGGTGCAGGATACCCGAATAAAGCGTGTTCTTGTCGACCCGGGAGCTCAGCCAATATAGTTCGGTCCTGGGTCATCGAACAGCTAGGACTGACCGATCAAATCGTCTCGGAGGTCAAATACTCAACGGGTTCAATATGGCCTCAGAAACGATGAAAGGGGAAATAACTTTAATGGTCAACGTTGCCGGGACAACCAGAGCAACAAGGTTTTGTGTAATAGAAGGCGACATGAGATACAATGCCCTGCTCGGTAGACCATGGATACATGACATCAGGGCAGTGCCATCTACCCTACACCAAATGCTGAAGTTCCCATCGGATGAAGGAGTCATCACCGTCTATGGAGAGCAGCATGCAGCGAGGGAAATGTTCGCGATAGATGGAACAACATCAAAGCCTGCAGACCCCAATCGAGAGCCCAAATAGCAACCACAAAAGCCGCCTTTGACGGAGGAGGGCGGACGGGATCAGCCCGATGACGAAAGCTTTGGGGTCCCCCGATCCTTTGTGATCCTCGATGAAGCCAATGCGACCAAATCAACGATCGAAGAGTTGGAACAAATCCCTATTCGACAGGACGCACCGAACGGAAGGTATACCTAGGCTCGGGCTTGAATCCCGAGCTCAGGAGTAAATTACTTTCTTTTCTTTCAACTAATGAAAATTCTTTTGCCTGGTCCCATTTGGATATGACAGGCATACCACCAGAGATTACGACACATAAGCTAAGTGTCGACCCGAAATTTCGGCCGGTCAAGCAGAAAAGGAGGCCTCAATCTGAAGCCAAACAAACTTTCATTCAGGAGGAGGTAAATAAACTTCTTAATATAGGGTCCATTCGGGAAGTAAAATATCCCGAATGGTTAGCTAACGTAGTGGTAGTACCAAAAAAAGGAAACAAACTTAGAATGTGTATAGACTATAAGGATTTAAATAAAGCCTGCCCCAAAGACTCTTTCCCACTGCCTAACATCGATCGAATGATCGATGCCACGCCGGCCACGAGACGCTAAGTTTTCTCGACGCCTATTCTGGGTACAACCAGATTCGAATGGACAAGGACGATCAGGAAAAAATGTCCTTCATCACCAAATATGGCNTGACCGATCAAATCATATCAGAAGTCAGAATACTCAACGGATTCAATATGGCCTCGGAAACAACGAAAGGGGAAATAACTTTAATGGTCAACGTTGCCGGGACAACCAGAGCAACAAGGTTTTGTGTAATAGAAGGCGACATGAGATACAATGCCCTACTTGGTAGACCATGGATACATGACATCAGGGCAGTGCCATCTACACTACACCAGATGTTGAAGTTCCCGTCGGATGAAGGAGTCATCACCGTCTATGGGGAGCAGCATGCAGCAAGGGAAATGTTCGCGATAGAGGGAACAACGTCGAAGCCTGCAGATCCCAAATAGCAACCACGAAGGCCGCCTTCGACAGAGGAGGGCGGAAAAGATCAGTTCGATGACGATAGCTTTGGGGTCCCCCGATCCTTTGTGATCCTCGATGAAGCCAATGCGACCAAATCAACGATCGAAGAATTGGAACAAATCCCTATTCGACAGGACGCGCCCGATCGGAAGGTATACCTGGGCTCGGGCTTGAATCCCGAACTCAGGAGTAAATTACTCTCTTTTCTTTCAACTAACGAAAATGCTTTTTCCTGGTCCCATCTGGATATGACAGGCATATCATCGGAGATTGCGACACATAAGCTAAGTGGCGACCCGAAATTTCGGCTGGTCAAGCAGAAAAGGAGGCCTCAATCTGAAGCCAAACAGACCTTCATTCAGGAAGAGGTAACTAAACTGCTAAATATAGGGTCAACGTAGTGGTAGTACCTAAAAAAGGAAACAAGCTTAGAATGTGCATAGACTATAAAGATTTAAATAGAGCTTGCCCTAAAGACTCTTTCCCACTGCCCAACATCGATCGAATGATCGATGCCACGGCCGGCCACGAGACATTAAGCTTTCTCGACGCCTATTCTGGGTACAACCAGATTCGAATGGACAAGGACGATCAGGAAAAAACGTCCTTCATCACCAAATATGGCACTTATTGCTATAATGTGATGCTGTTCGGGCTTAAGAACGTCGGGGCTACTTATCAGCGCCTGGTGAATAAAATGTTCGAAAGCCAGCTAGGAAAAACCATGGAAGTTTATATTGATGATATGTTGGTTAAGTCCCTGCGAGCAGAGGACCATCTTAATCATTTACAGGAAACCTTCAACATTTTGAAGAAATACAACATGAAGCTGAACCCGGAAAAATTTGCGTTCGGAGTAGGGTCCGGGAAATTTCTCGGATTCATGGTTTCTAAAGAGGGATAGAAATCAACCCGGATAAGATCAAGGCTATCGAGGACATAAAAGTCGTTGACAGTGTCAAGGCCGTACAAAAGCTTACCGGCTGAATTGCTGCTTTGGGTCGCTTCATATCCCGATCTTCGGACAGAAGCCATTAGTTTTTCAACTTGCTAAAGAAGAAAAATGAATTTTCATGGGGACCGGAATGCCAACGCGCTTTAGAGGAACTCAAAAGGTATCTCTCTAGCCCACCTCTATTACATACGCCAAAGTTAGGCGAGTTACTATACCTATATCTCGCCGTATCAGAAGTTGCAGTGAGCGGAGTCTTGGTTCGGGAAGAACAGGGTACCCAGTTCCCCATATATTATGTTAGTAGAACATTAGGGGAGGCAGAAACGAGGTACCCGCACTTAGAA
>MCJB01044020.1:82247-94582 GCA_002018475.1 Nicotiana obtusifolia | reverse complement strand
CCCCCCCCCCCGGTCAAAAAATGTCTAACCAAAAAGGATAAGGCATTGTCTTTTCTATACTTCTCGTTCCCTTTACTTCCTTTTCAGGAATCGGACCGGTGGAAGATCAAATCATTGCGATAAGGAAATAGAATGAGATAATTGAACAACAATACTAATATTAGAGCTTTAAATTCAAACTCAAACAGTGGTAGGACTAAATGGACACTCAAGGACTACTTAGTCTAATCTTATAGAAGCAGCAACGTGTCCGAAGAAGAAAGGCTATTCTCATAGCAAGATTTCAAACAATCAAGCACTAGCATTGCTAATATATTAACAATGAAATCAAAAGCTCGTCTATAAGGCTCAAATTGTTTTCGTTCTATACTACTAGGATATGTATCCCCCTTTCTGTTCAAGACAAAATTAAGTTCTCTCTAAAGAAACATAGAAAAAGTTCTAAGGATAATTTATCCTGATTCATTGAATAAAAGGTCTTGGACTTAATAAAAAGCCTCGAACTTTATCTCATTTTTACTACACGGATAAGTTATCTCATTTTCCTTTAACAGAATTTACTAAGGGCCTAATGTCCCAGATGCCAAAATGAAGACGAGACGTCATCTTTGTCAGCATCGAACTCACAAAGGGACCATTCTCAAGTTTATGCCAATTTCACAAGGCAGCTAGCTATGAAAATCGAATACTCAAGTTATCGGTTCGAAAGCTATTATTCTGGAAGGTAGCAAAAGCTTGCATACGGCTAAGTATTATGACTATGGCACCAAGAATTCCCGAGAAGTCCATGATAATATTTCTAAGTAAGAAATTTTCAAGACCAAAGCAAAAATGCACAAGAAATTTCGAGTAAAAGATCATTGAAATTTTATTTGTAATGATCCTAAAATCGGGACGTGAAAAGTACAATATTCAAGAAAGACTATTGGGAGCGGGATCAGGAGGTTCGGAGGATGGAATGTCTGCGAGTTGAGTGGTGGCGAGAGGCAAAGATGAAAGAGGTGCAGAAGTATCTTCTTCTTTATTATTCTCATCCAAGTCTTCGATGTCATCCTCACCCACATCAAGACTATATTCATGTCTGTTAAGGGATGGATAACGTAGGAGTGCCCCAGTATCTTTTATTTGGACTTCGAGGTCCATGATCTTATTGTCTATGTCTAGCTTCCCGACATGGACTTCATAAAGAGTATTTAAACAGGTCTCCGCTACAACCCAATTCCAACAAGTTCTCTCTTCCCCTATACCTCTCCGAGTCAGCAAGCCAGCTAATCATAAGCCACTTGCACGCCAGCTCTATCGGCACCACTAGCCCTAGTGAATTCATCTGATGCTCCATTTCCAACTAAAGTTCAACTTTTTCTTTCTTTGCTAATTCGGCTTAAAGAGCCTATATTTTCTCTTCGGCTTTGTTAAGATCCATATTACATCTATTCCCAGTCAAAAATCTTTCTGCCTTCTTTTTGAGTTGTACTCAGCAGCCTTAGTCCTCAAAAGCAAGGCTCCCTTCTCATCTCTAAATCCTTCAACTTTGGACTTTAATCTTTGACATCGGCCTTCAACTGCCTGCTGATATCGATGCCTCTTTGAACTTGGCCTTATCCATTTGGATCTTCTTCAAGGCCTTCAAAGCAATTAGATTTTTCTATAAGAAGAAGAAACAAGTTGTCATAATGGTCGTGAGCCCAAAACAATGATAAAAATAAAATAATAAAAGAGGCTTACCCTAATGATTGCATAAACCAATTAGTACATCAACCCCTCCAAATTATATTTAGACATCTTCTTCTTCTTGTTGGGTCCAGCCAACTCATGTAGATATGCGGCATCGTATACCGGCTCTTTAATAAGGTCGACACCACCGAGTATCTTGAACGAAATAGTGTGTTAACCGGCATTAAAAAATGACTTGCATGAGCATCTTGTACACGTGTAACATTAATGTTTGTCGGACGAGTCTCTTGCTCCTGAACTATGAAAGTCATCGGAGGTGGCGCCATTTGTTCCCAGGGACTCTTTCTTTTGGACCTTGAAATTCAGACAAGGGGCATCCCCAATTCGAGTGGTCCATCTGGAGTGGGAAGATCAAACCTCCTTCACAGTTTGCATCAAGACCCGACCCTCGATGCTTGGTTGACTTGCTCATCCGAGTTAACCACGATTATAGCACTACCCCTTTTCAGCTACTCTTTAAAGTGATAACGAGCAGACGGTAACTGACTTGGGGACTACTCATGTCGACCAGAACTAATCTTTATTTTTCTCGTTAACCCTCTTTAATAGTCAGAAGGGAGTTGTATACGGTCATAATTGGGCTCGTCTGTATACGGTCAAGATCGGGCTCAACTGTTGCATGACATATCGGGATCGGAACGCGAAGGGTTGAAGATTGACCCCGAGTTTTATCGAGGTAGAATACGAGGTCAGAATGTCCGTCCTCGAAGAACACCGAGCCCGTTATTCAGAACCGATGCTGACACCTAACATGCTCGAGGGGGGACCCTCAAACTTAAATAACGGAAAGCCAGAATATTCGTAGTGGGATGGGCATCGCAGGTGGGAATCTTGGCACAAATCAATGGAACCGTTTAATTAACAAATCAGGAGATGTTTTACCTTATATAGAGTTGTACCTAAAGTAGGATTCCTCTACTATATAAAGGGGGGTCTAATTATTTGTAAGGACACTTGAAATCTCAACAAAAAACACAGCTATAGATTGGTCTCTTGAATCATTATCTCATTATCTTGTTCCAATTTCAATTATAATCGATCGCTGCCCAAGAAGGACCAACTAACGTGGTCATCATCATTTAGCTTGAGTGGTTTGCATCCTTCATTTATTACTTAATTTTAATTTCGATTTGATTATTCGCCATTTGTATAAAATTAGATCACGTATCCTTAATACCACGCAGAAATTCAATTATTATCCGATTTTTAGGGTAAACAGTTTGGCGCCCACCGTGGGGCTGAGGATAATAGTAGATATTTGATATAAATTTCCATAACACACACTGCTTCACACTTGCTCTTTGAAGTGTGTTTGATTCCAGGCTATAATACAGAGATGTCAAACTTTCAATCGGCACCACTACATGTCGACTTCGAATATGTTCACCAAGGTGAAAATACTAATGTAGAGCCCGGTAATGAGATTTCGATCGCAGATCAAATTGACGCTAATTCGCATGCGGCTGTCGATACGAACTAGCGTACCGACCCCAAAAATAGCATTTACCAAGAAGTCCGATCGGCAACTCAAAACACCCAAAATGTTGAAGATGACGGGATCAGCCTACGAGTGATCTTCGAAATATTGTAGGCTCAACAGGCGGCAATAGCTCAGTTACAAAACCAAAGCCGTGCACCGAACAGGGATGAGCCCCACCCATCCCGGGAAATTGCCCGTAGGGACAAATCGGTCATTGAAAGGTCGAATAAACATGAATCAGGGACTAACCTCGAGATGATAAAGAAGCTCGAGGAGTTGACAAAACAGTAAGAATCAAGGGAGAAAAAGATCGAGGCCAACAACAAAAAGGTGAAAACCTACAATTCCAAGGTAGACCAAATTCCAGGAGCACCTCCGGTATTGGAGAGCCCGGATTCCAGTAAGTTCGTGCAAAGGCCTTTCCCGCCAAGCGCAACTCCGAAGTCGATCCTCAAGAAATTCCATATACCCAAAAAACTCAAGTATAATGGAAAGACCGATTCAAACGAACATGTAACCTCGTATACATGTGCTATCTAAGGGAAGAACCTGGAGGACGATGAGACCGAGTCTGTTCTGTTAAAAAAATTTGGGGAGACCCTGTCAAAGGAAGCTATGATATGGTATCACAATTTACCTCCTAATTCAATTGACTCATTTGCTATGCTTGCAGATACTTTCATAAAGGCACACACAGGTGCCATCAAGGTCGAGACCAGGAAATCGGACATTTTCAAAGTCAAACAAAAGGATAACGAGATGCTTAAAGAGTTCGTGTCCCGGTTTCAAACGGAATGGATGGATTTGCCGCCAGTCACCGATGATTGGGCTGTTCAAGCCTTCACTCAGGGACTTAATATTCGGAGCTTGGTGGCTTCACAGCAACTAAAGCAGAACTTGATAGAATACCCGGCCTTACATGGGCTGACATACATAACTGGTATCAATTGGAAACCAGAGTCGAAGATGATTAGCTCGGTGCTCCTTGGGGGTATGTCTATCCCAAAAGGACCCTCAACAGAGCCAAAAGAGATATCGATCATGAACCAAGACCAAACAGGGATCGGTATCAGCCATATAATAGAGATAGAAGGAGCAATGGGTCCGAGCGGAACTCAATAAGAAATAAAAGGAGCGAGGACCAAGGATAGAGCAACCGGGGACTCATGACCAAAAACATCTTCGAAAGGTCCATCAGACCTTAAAAAGCACTGAGGCCATGAATACAAACCTAGAGCTATTCGATGAAAGGCACGAAGTCTCCCTTGTTCGGTTGGCTGCCCAAAAAAATGAATCAAGAGGCATTACAACAGAAGGACCAACCTTCGATGCTTAGACGTCGGGGACATGGTACTAAGAAAGGTCACATCGAACACACAGAATCCAAACTAGGGAAAGCTGGGACCGAATTGGGAAGTACCTTATCATCGAAATCACCGGAGAGGGATCTTATAGGGTCGGGACGATGAACGGTGAATGACTAGAAAATAACTCATCTGAAGCGATATTACTGCCAAGGTACGGCCCTTTTCTTTATTTTATTTACATTTTAAACTAACGCTTGCATATAGCAAACAACTGACGATACGAAATGTTGGGTCCGAAAGAACGTGTTGCAATCTTTTTCCCTTAGACCGGTTTTATCCCAAATGGGTTTTACGGTAAGGTTTTTAACGAGGAAACAAGTAAATCGTGCTAACATAGAATCGAAGGCCAGTAACGAACCAGTGGTGATGATCACAACAACAGGCCGAAGCTTACGTTCTTTCCCTCTGATATCGATTTTAGCATGGAAAGAGACTTCAGGATTGAAGGTTCTCGATCAATAGGATTCAATGAAAGGGCCAAGCGGTCAAATGAACCGTGCTCACATAGACTGATCGAACCCTGACACGAAACTTGTACACATGGAAGAATAAAGTGAAATCTCTTCTTGCCAAATGGCTTGTCTTTTAAAGCTTCTCCTTTACATTTCTCAAGTAACTCCCTGCTTTCGATCCCCTAAAGGAAATGAGCCCAAGGGTCGCCTTAACCTGAGTTCGAATAAGCACTCTCTCACTCGAGGACTATAGTCTGAAAAACGAGCCCAAGGGCCGCCTTAATCTAAGTTTGAATAATCACTTTCTCACTCGGGGACTACCGTCCGAAAAACGAACTCAGACTGTCCAAGTTATTAGCATTTGAGGGGACATAAGAACTATTAGGCAAACCCCGAACTTTAAAGGCTAAGGTCATTCCGAGTTAACAGTACTCGAGTGCATAAATCTTATTTGGCAACGCCCAAATTAAAAGGCCAAGGCCGTTTCGAGTTAACAGCACTCGAGGGGACGTAAGACCTATTAGGCAACTGCCAAACTTTAATGGCTAAGGCCGTTCCGAGTTAACAGTACTCGAGGGAACAAAGCTTATTTGGCAATGCAAGAATTAAAAGGCCAAGGCCGTTTCGAGCTAACAGCACTGGAAGGGATGTAAGACCTATTAGGCAACCCCGAACTTTAAAGGCTGTGGCCGTTCCGAGCTAACAGTACTCGAGGGCACAAAGCTTATTTGGCAACGCCCAAATTAGAAGGCCAAGGCCGTTTCGAGTTAAGAGCATTCGAGGGGACATAAGACCTATTAGGCAACCCCCGAACTTTAAATGCTAAGGTCATTCCAAGTTAGCAGCATTTGAGGGCACAGAACTTATTCGGCAATGCCCGAATTAGAAGTCTAACTCCATTTCGGGTTAACAAAACACAAGGACATAAAGCTTCTTTGGAATTACCTGAACTATTAAGGCTATGGCCACGTAAACACGGCTCGGAGACGTCTGAAGAACAACAAGGCAATGAAATTTTTCTGATCGATCCGATCGAGCTTTGGCTGGACCTACAGATTTTGACCATCAGTCACTTAACCAAATTCGTACCACTTACGTCATGAGTCCATCGTCACTTATCAGAGTAAGAATCGGGAGCTCGTATAGTGAAGATCTGAGGCTCATATCATTTCTCGTCATTACTCTCCGAAAAATAAGGGGACTATCTATACACGGTCGAAATTGGGCTCGACTGTATACGGTCAAGATCGGGCTCAACTGTTGCACGATAGATCGGGATCGGAACGTGAAGGGTTGGAGATCAACCCCGAGTTTCATCGAGGTAGAATACGAGGTCAGAATGTCCGTCCTCGAAGAACACCGAGCCCGTTATTCAGAACCGATGCTAACCCCGAACATGCTCGAGGGGGGACCTTCGAGCTTAAATAACGGAAAGCCAGAATATCCACAGTGGGATGAGCATCGTGGCGGGAATCTCAACACAAATCAATCGAACCATTTAATTAGAAAAAAAGTTGTACCTAAAGTAGGATTTTTCCTTTACTATATAAAGGGGGTCTAGTTATTTGTAAGGACACTTGGAATCTAAACAAAAAATACGACTATAGATTGGTCTCTTGAATCATTATCTCATTATCTTGTTCCAATTTCAATTATATTCGATCACTACCCAAGAAGGACCAACCAAAGTGGTCATCATCGTTTAGCTTGGGTGGTTTGCATTCCTTCATTTATTACTTAGTTTTAATTTCAATTTGATTATTCGCATTTGTACCAAATTAGATCACGTATCCTTAAGACCATGTATAAATTCAACTGTTATCTGATTTTTAGGGTAAATAGGAGTTTCACGAAGGCGGCACCAGATGTGGCAGATTTCTGCTATAGAAGGGAAAATAGCTCCCGAATTTTTTGGGGGGCATTACCGACATCAGGTATGTCGGCTCGTGGTTTAGACTGTTGTTTCTGCCTAGGAAGATAGTTAATTGAATGTGAGTTTTGACTCTTACACTGAGCCCAAATGAGATGCTCTTCCAGCTCCTTGACTCCGTAAAAAGACTTGCAGAATCCGAGATACTTATCCTTCAATGTTGTCAACCCCCACTAAAATCCACTACAACAGCTCAAATAAGGAATAGAAGTTAGAAAAAGATACTAAAGAGGAATGAGAGATATTAATAAGAAGAGACACTTACAGTTTGGATTCCACTTTTCGGGGAAAGAAAATTTCTCTGATCGGATAAGACACCAAATCTGCTTCATGACAAACTTCTTGTACCACCTCCGATCGTGGTGGTTATTACAGTTGGTAATAAGTTGCATGATGAATACACCACCCCCAGTAGAGCTTGGGAGAACAAATATGAAGGAGGTGCAGAAAAGTGAAGGGTATATATGAAGGACTGTCCAAGATTATAGCTAGGAGTTGCTCATCTCCCGGACACAGTGAAATAAGATGCTCTTATTAGTCCACCCGCGATCATCTGGACAATAAAAAAATGCTCCCAAGTAATCAAAGACGCAAATTCAACCACATATTTATTTAGGCCACCAGGTTGTTTTTCAGTCTTGTCCTGAACCTTGTAGTCTAACGTTAGATCTAGTTCCCTAGGGACGATGTCAGATACAGTCATTTCCAAGAGGGGCTCAGATTCCACGCCCTAAGAAGAAGATTCGCCTGCAACGGGATGTACTCATAAATGTGTCTGTCAGTTATGCCCCATGTAAACATAACTGGCGAGACTCTTGCCTACTACAGATATTGCGAGCAAGGGCTAGGCGAGAAAATAGGGGAGCAGTTTGTAAAGATTAGAGTATAAACACCACTCTTCCCTCACTTACACCCATTCTTATTGATGCACTGCTACTGCTACTATACTGAAATTTCTACTCTCCCAGCTACTAGATCAACACAGAAGATCGATCAATAAGAAGCTCTTTCTTCCTTCTTTACTATATTTACGTTCTTCTTATACCTGTTGTTCTTCTTTGCAATTGTTAGCTTCATTCATCTGTCACTCATTAACAAAGATAAATTTAATTGGATTGAATCAATTGCTTGAGGCCTAAACATATAAATTTAATTGATTTTAGCCTAATAATCAAATTTTTGATTAAACAACGTTATCACTTTTCAAAAAAGTTGGCGTTCAAGTATATTACCATATTCGATTAGGTCAGTTCAGTCAGAATATATTGTGTCATCGCATGCATTTCATTATAGCTTTTGTATGCAGAATGTTTTCCTCTCCCTACAATGGTCGTTAATCCTGCTATTTTTACCCCTACTTAGGGAGACAAGATCCTAAAATCAAGATCATCTTGAATGAGAATAAAAACACCATTAATTGTTGCATAACGGCTGGCTTTGGATGCAGATATTCTGGGTAACGGCTGCTCATTAAATGTTACCCAATGTCAAAAGTTTGAATCTTTATTATCGGCTATGCTTCCTTGGGGATCCATCCTGTACCGGTTACACACTTTACACCCGGTGCTAGTTATTTGTTGACTCATCTTTTGCCTGTCTTCGATTCCACATGTCACCTCGCTATTCGGTCACCTGTTATCAACCAATTTCGTCCAATACAGACAGTCCCCCTACTTTCCGGTGACGTAACTCAGTACTATCGGGAAGTAGAAAAGAATTTTTTTCTTGGCAGAAAAGTTCCTGAACGGTCTCTGACGCTTGAAGGGACGTATGTCTTCTCAAATTTAGTACCCCCAACACGTGTTGCCCCGTGATTCAGGAAGTATTTTTGCCGATTTTCGAGGAAATAATGACTATGATTTTTGCCATCTATAACTTCTATTGTACTCATCATTTTTACTTCTTCACTTTCACTACATGCAACTCTTTCTCCTTCTCTGAGTTTCTTTAGAACTTTTCTACAACATTCAACTCTCTCAGTAAAAACTTTTCCAATGATCTTTACCATCATGACTTCTTATACTGCTATCTCCAAAAACACCGGTCTTCTCTTAGATGGAGGCCTAAAGAAAAATAAAACCAAAGAGGTTGACACCGAGTCAGAACCTCCAATCGTAAATACCACCATTCCACTTTACTTTAGTATTGTGTCTGATCTTCAGGAGCAAAAAGCACCTGCAGATCCCACAAGTGGGAGGTTTTGGAATGTTCATAGGTACCCTTTTTCCATCTGTCCTTCTAGCATCCCTGTTATGAGGGAGGACTGTAACTGCAAAAATATTGAAATCTTCATCCCATAAGGGGTGGAACAAGTTACCTACTCCAGAGCGAGGTTCATGTATGTGTATACATACCCCTTCACTTTGTGTCCCTTCACCTTGGGGTCGGGTGAAGGACTTGACCCAATAATCTTTGAGTTCCGCCACCATTACCAAATCTGCTTGGAACAAGTAGGCCCATCTATATGGCGTACAGTTGCTTGCCTTCATCAGTTGTGCTCTGAGGCCGAGGAAACCCTGACTCTTGCGCACATGATGAATCTTAACTGCCCCAAGATTTTCCATGGGGGTGTGCTGAAACTCAGCAAGCTTGGTCACCATGCCCTTCTCACCAGTGTTGATGATGACAATGATCATAGGTGAATGGAACGGTTCGTTGTCATAGCTACCAGGGTTATCATCCCGGCCACATCCCTAGTTGTTCCCGAATCATGAAACCTTTTTCATAAGCCCTCGTATGTTCGTTTTCTTTTCTTCGTGCAAAAACTTTCTCCTTAACTAACATTTTATTTTTTTCGTTCCAGCTACATGTTGGGAGCCACCACGTGTTGAAGGACTGGCCCAATGGGTCCAAAAAATAGTGGATATCACTACTCCAGAAACCCGACGATGGAAAGAAATGGTTCCCAAATATGGGTGGAGAACCAAGAACCATGGTAAGAAAATTTCTCCTTTCTTTCAATCTTATCATTGTAAACATCTTAAGAATAATTCAATAACTGTCTTCTTATTTGCATAGGGCTTCCGAGGGGTTCTGTCGTGCCCCGACGTTGATGCCCTTGATGACCTCGAGGAAGCCGAGGGGATATTGCAGAATGCCCTTAACCGGAGCATGGCTCGTGGATTTGCTCGAGCCTCTGGTGAGGATGCCTCCTCTCGGAGTCCCCAGTCTAAAAAGAAACCAAAGAGGAAACAAACCTCCTCGACTGGGGCTCAGGAGAAGAGACTGAGAAGATCATCAATTAAACCGGTCACAGTGGTTATTGATGATGAAAAAGGGGCTAAAGATGAAGGTGCCCCTCTTCAAAGAAGAAAAAGGTCTTCATTAGCTCAACGGGGTGCTCAGCCGGTAGAGCTTCAAAATTCTTCGTCAGAGGAAGTTCAGGCGCTCTGGGGGAGATGGGTTTGGTTGAAAATGTTGATTCCCGTTTTTCGATCCTTGTTGATGCTCTAGGTCTGAGGAGTTCGGCCTCTGACCTTTCTCTGTCATCGACTGTTAAGCCGGTAGTAGCTGTCGCCCCCTCCATACCAACTACCTCATTGCTATCTGCACCAACAGCTCTCTATCCATCGACACCAGTTGTCCCTTCTCCACCAGCACCGACTGCTTCTCCTCTACCAGCATCAGCACAAGCATGGAATGCCACCCCTTCACGATCTCCCGACCACTGGAACTTGGAAATAATTACTCGGCACCTTCCCAAGATCCTCGTGGAAGGCAGAGCGCCACTCTTTCGGTTTCAAAGGAGTGCCATATTCTCTCCAAGCTAGTGGATCTTGCCAATTACCTGAAGCTGTTGGGTTTAGTGAAAGACTGAAAGAAGATGGACTCCCTTTCAAATGGGTGCCTCATAAATAACAGCATGCATTACTCAGTACAGGTAACATTCTCACTTTTTTCCACCTTCTTTCAATTTATCTTTCAAAATAATAACCTTGGTTTTATCCCTTCTTCAGTCTAACTTTCTTTCCTTCGAGGGCCTCCAATGGTTGATTCTGGACAAGCAAGAGCTTGCTTCAGAATGAGACCAACTTTTGGTTGAGAGGAATCACCTTTCTGAGTGCCTCCTGGTGCTAGAGGCCAAAGTCGCTCAAATGGATGAGCTCGAGGCACGACTGCAGCAGTCCGAGCAAGACATGATGGCTCATAATTAAGAATTCGCCCAGCTACACGAGAACCTCAAAGAAGCAAAGGCTAAATGGGCTGAGCTCCACGATGAAGTGATTGTTGTCGCGGAGCGTGAGGCTGTCTTCATGGAATAATTTAACGACTTGGAGGCTGGCTTATGCGCCAAAACCAAGGAGGCCACTACTGCCGAGAAGAGGAGAGAAAAAATAAGATAGGCTTAAGAGAGTCATGGAGCAAAACCGGCTTCACTCAAAAACCAATGTTGAGCTTGATTCCACACTTAGCGCAATAAAGGCTAAAAATGATGAGATCCAGGCCAAAATTAACAAATTTTGAGAAAAACTCTAAAACCTAGAAGACTCCATTGTCTTCGAGAAAACCTACATCATGTATCATATGAAGAGTAAGACTTTGGAGGAGGCCAACGAAGGCACTGCCATTATCGATGACTACATCGCCCAGGCCCAGGGATTGGAGTTAACTGCTCATGAGAATCTTCCTACTCAGCCCACTGCAACTGACTCCTTGAATACTAATTCAGAGTATTCGGTAACCGAAGTGGAGACCGAAGAGGATGAAGGCCCTGAACCGGCCGCAGAACAACCTTCTTCTACCAGGGAGAATGAAGACCCTTCTCTCCCTTCGGGTTCTGGCAGCAAAGAATAATGTATAAATTATTTCTTTTATCTTTTGTAATTATGCCAAAACCTTTTACTAGGTTTGGCACTTTAATAAATAAAAGAACATTTTGCTTAAGTGTTGTGCAAAAATATTCTTTTATTTTTAATTGATAAAGCTTCAGGAATATCTTTGCATCTGATAGCTTTTAATTTCGGGCATAAACTCTTTCGAAATCTAGCCTTTACTATGAGGATTTCATATAGGGCCCTTATGTTTACGGTGCTCATGAAGAGGACGTCTCAGGTTCATTACGGCTCAAGCATTTAAAGTTTTTGTTAACTCTCAAGTGATAAAATAAATTAACTTATCATTTGGATAAGAAATAATATAAGAATAAAAGGACTTCGATTTATTCCCTCTATCTTTAAAATTACTTTTACATAAATATTCATTTTATTAAGTAATTAAATCTGCCAATACATGTGGCTGACTTGTAAAACTTATTTCTACCGGGCTGATCATGTAATCCCGGTCCTGACAAGACATTGATCCTAGTTCTAACAGTCTCCAGTCTACGCGGCACTATTGGTGTTGTAACATATATTACTTCCCCCCCCCCCCCC
>MCJB01044020.1:54739-75494 GCA_002018475.1 Nicotiana obtusifolia | reverse complement strand
ATATATATATATATATATATATATATATATATATATATATATATATATAGAGAGAGAGAGAGAGAGAGAGAGAGACCATCTCAAACCTTCAATTTGAGATAGCACACCTGAAAGAAGAAATTAGGGAAATAAAAGCAAGACAAGAGCTTTGATAGACTTGTCCTCCAACAATTGTCTAATGAGCCACAAAAGCTCAAAAAGGTTGTACAGGCAGTTGCAACCTGTGACAAAGACGATGATGAAACAGAATCCTTCTTAGGACATCTTTCCTCTATAAGGATTCAGAAATACCATGTTAGGATAACTCTCATCGTCAGTAAATATTTTGTTTTGACTGGCATAGCTTAATTTGACACCGGAGCAGACAGAAGCTGCATCCAAGAAGGTGTCATTCCAACCAAGTTTTTCGTAAAAACCAAGGAACGCCTAAGGGCCACCAATGGTGAAAAACTTAAAATCACTTACAAACTTCTTTCTGTAAAGGTACCAGAGGGGAGGAAGCTAATCCCCGAGGGAGTAGAGGGGACTGGGAAAATACGAGGAATGTAAGGAACAGGAACAGGAAGCAATAAATAAAGAAAAACTCGGGCGGCAAAGCCGGCCATATGCAAACGTATGCTAAATAAAATAGGCGGCAGAGCTGACCGAACGCAAGTATGTTAACACAAGATTAGAACATAAAATCTGGTGGCAAAGCCGACCAGAATTATTATTATTGAATAACTTCTTTATGAAACCACTTGGTCTCTCTAGCCAAGGATAGGAAGCTTTTTAATCATTCAAATGTCTTACTTCCACTCACTATCATCTAGATCTACGAGTTCTTTTTATTCCTCCTCTTCTTCCAGTTTTAAGCTCAAAGAAGAGATTAGTTTCTCTGATTTGCAGCAATCAATTAATGACTGGAAAATCCCCAAACATCCCCAGTCAACAATTTACAAGTCTCAAAAATGGAGCCTGACAGGTGATTATCACATGTCTACCATTGAGCAAACTATTTCTCTGGAATCAGACCATGAGGAAATCAAACTTCTCAATATCAAATCTATTGAAAAATATAGGAAGAAATATAATTACATCCATTTTGGTTTAGTACAAATAGCCGCTAAGCCTTTATCTAGAGAAGGATTGGACACATCACTTCTACTCTGTCTTAGAGATTCTAGATTTCTAGAGTTCAATGATTCATTGCTAGGAATGGTTGAAACCAGTCCTTGCAATGGTTCGATTTTTTCGACTGTTTCCCTAACTTCACAGTCTCCCTTAATAGAAATATTTTAGATGCCTTGACCCTTAATGTTAAGACTTCTAATTATAAGACTAAAGCTGGTTCTCTTCCAGTAGCAATTATTTACAGAATCTAGTATAAGGCCATGAGTTCTGCCTTTAACATAGGAGCTATGAGAACTACTCACAAAGGTGAAACTTTTCTCTTTCAGATAGATATGCAAAGATCGCATCTGTCAATTCCTAAGCCAATTTCTTGGAATCAGGTTTCTCTGCCTGAAAACTGGCTTCTGCAGGATGCCACTCCTACTCAAAAACCGCAAAATACGGTAGTTTCCCAGATCCAACAACTCCCTTCCAGATTTGTGCTAGTTTCCTTTCAGAGGTCCCTTAGCCAAAGAGTTAGTTCATCTGCCTCATCGCAGTTTGAAATCCCATCAATTCATTCTGCTAGACATTCAGTGTCCTCATATCCCACTAGAATCGAGACAGTTGACTTCGAATCTAGAGTTCCACAAGTTAGGTATAAGGTAGAAAAACCAGAGACGGTTCCCTCTATCGACACTACCTACAACCGACCAGATTCTCCAACTTATACGTCACTAGGTGCCGAATTAGGAGATGACAATATCGTTGGTGCTTTGGAGATAGAATTTGAAATTGATAAAAAAGGTCTCCAAAAGGTATTTTACTCTCCTGAAAATCTTTTCAAAAGAACTTGGTTTTTAGAAAAATACAAAGGAGAAGAAAGAAAGAAAATTCAAATAATTTTCTATGATAGTTTAAATGTCATGAAACAACAAATTAATTTCTTTAAATGGTTTGAAATTTATGTTGATTATAACCCGATCGATTTCCCTTTTTCAAACTCAATTAATGTTTCAAAAATATGGAAAACCAACACTGGCAAAGAAGTTATTTCCGAACTTCCTCCGTCACAAGGATTTTCGACACGCTTTGCTAGCAGCTCAGTTACAGCCTCACCTTTCAAAAAGAGAACTGACACTGAGACGATCACCGGCAAAGATATTAAAAATATTTTTGAACAAAATAATTACACTAACAAGTATTTACAAACTCTTGGAGAATACTTGGTTTCAAATTCATCTTCAACTTCTCTGAAGAAACCAACTGTAGGAACCTCTACTCCTACAACTCCTTTATTTAAACCATACGAGATCCCTAGAAGTCATATTAGAGAACTTGTTATGCACCGCTCTACAGATTCTCCCAAACTCTCTGAACTGCAGCAGAGGATAGCGGAAATAGAAAAATCCTTAACAATCCAGGAAGCTCCAGCCCGACAGACGAAAGATTCCTCTTCTAAGATCGTAGGAGCTCTAGGAGATACCGATTCAGATAATGAATCTGAATAATTTTCACAAATTTCTCTAGAAGACAAGCCTCCTCTAGAAATGGCACCTATTAAGTCAGAATCTCCCAACTGGCGAAAGCCTCAAAAACTCTATTACTCTAGAGCTACACATTCTGACGTGGTCTTAGAAGAGAGACCTATTACCATGCAGAATAATTATAAAGCTCATAATATATATGAGTGGAATATCGATGGTTGTTCCGAATATAATATTCTTGCAAAATTACAGCAGATAACCATGGTGGCCACTGCTTATAAAACCTCCACAATTGTTCGGACCAGAGTACTACTCATGTCCTAGTCGTTGGTTTTACAGGCCAACTTAAGGGGGGGTGGGATACCCATTTAAGCGACAAGGAAAAACAACAAATTTCCAAGCAGTGAAATTAGATGAATTAGGACAACCAATCCTAAAAGATGGTGAAACAATTCCTAATTCTATCAACACGTTGATTTACACAATCATCAAAACATTCATAGGTTGTCCAGGTATCTTTAGAGAAAAATCCTCTGAAATACTTAACAGCCTCAAGTGCAAAACTCTTTCAGATTTTAGGTGGTATAAGGATTCCTTCTTGACTAGGATCTACGAAAGACCAGATGGGAATCTCCCTTATTGGAAAGCGAAATTCCTAGATGGCTTGCCTAATCCCTTTAGAGATTTAGTCAAAGAAGAATTTCAGAGTCAATATTCCGATGATATTATTCCTTACGATCGAATCACCTATGGCCAGATAGTTAGCCAGATTCAACAAGTTGTTCTTAAAATATGTAGACAATACAAAATGCTTAGGCAACTTGCCAAAGATAGGGCATAGAGACGTAGGGACTTCTGCGAACAAATTGGTCTTCCTTCGTGCGGTAGTAAACCTCAATTGAAGAAAACTTCTAAACCTGATTCTTCCAATATTAGAAAATACAATTCCAATAGGAAAAGGAAACTTTCCTACACAAAAAACAAGTCTTCCAAATCCTTTACTAAAGATGGCAAGACTTCTATTTCCACTGGCAAATGTTTCAAGTGTGGAAAGCCAGACTACATCGCCATGTTTTGCAAAGTCTCTCGGAAGATCAAGAGCCTACAACTTGAAGAACCTATTCTAAACAAAATAGAGAAATTGCTAGTTGAATTAAGTGAATCTTCGGATATTACAGACAATACAATGTCCGACGACGAACAATTTAACAACATCCTAGAAGATGACTTAAATTCATCCACTACATCTTCAGGGGAGTCTGACCAAAATGACCTCCCTCAGATCAATGTTCTCACGAAAGAACAAGATCTTCTTCTTGAAGTAATTGGTGATCTTCAAGATCCTGAACATAAAAAGGATTATTTAGGAAAACTTAAGATAGTCCTTAATAAGCCTTCAACACCCTCATCATCAACTCTTCAAAATCATCCCCAGGTAGCCAATACCTACAACATTACTGATATTTTGAAGAGGTTTTCCTCTGATAGTCCTAAGGTCTCAAAGGTGAACATCTCAGACCTTCAATATGAGATAGCACACCTGAAAGAAGAAATTAGGGAAATAAAAGCAAGACAAGAGCTTGATAGACTTGCCCTCCAACAATTGTCTAATGAGCCACAAAAGCTCAAAGAGGTTGTACAGGAAGTTGCAACTTGTGACCAAGACGATGATTAAACAGAATCCTTCTTAGGACATCTTTCCTTTATAAGGATTCAGAAATACCATGTTAGTATAACTCTCATCGTCAATAAATCTTTTTTTTGGACTGGCATAGCTTTATTTGACACCGGAGTAGACAGAAGCTGCATCCAAGAAGGTGTCATTCCAACCAAGTTTTTCGTACAAACCAAGGAACCGCCTAAGGGCCGTCAATGGTGAAAAACTTAAAATCACTTACAAACTTCCTTCTGTAAAGGTCACGACCTCCCCAGAGGAACCAAACTTGTTCATCCAGAGTCCATTTCTCTTAGCAAAAGACCTTTGCAATGCAGTAATCATAGGTATTCCTTTTATTCAACTTTGCAAACCATACCTGGTTACGAACAAAGGCATTCATGTCGATTATCCCACAAGCAACGTCCTTCTTCCTTTTCATAAGCCTCCAACTTATGAAGTCATACATTCTTTGCAAAAAAAAAAAAACAAAATTTTCTTTTAAAAGAAGATGTAGCTTTCCCAAGAATACAGAAGCAGTTAACTATTCTGTAATTTCTTCTAAAATTAAATGTTTAGAAGCTAAGATTCAACAGGAGCTTTGTTCCGATTTACCAATGGCATTTTGAAAACATAAAAGGCACATTGTTGGGCTTCCTTACGAGCCTGACTTTGACGAGAAAAAAAACCCAACCAAAGCTCGACCCATTCAAATGAATCATGAGCTTACAATGCATTGTCAAAAAGAGATCAATGATCTCTTAGACAAGAAGATAATTTCCCCTTCAAAGTCTCCTTGGATTTGTGTAGCATTTTATGTCAACAAAAACTCTGAAATCGAGCGCGGAGTCCCTCGCTTAGTTATCAACTATAAGCCTCTTAACGCAGCACTTAGATGGATTAGGTATCATGTTCCTAACAAGAAAGACTTATTACAAAGAGTCTATGCTGCCACAATTTTCTCTAAATTTGATATAAAATCTGGATTTTGGAAAGTACAAATCAACCCAAAAGACAGGTACTAAACTATTTTTACAGTCCCTTTCAGACAGTACGAGTGGAACGTGATGCCATTCGGATTAAAGAACGCCCCTTCTGAATTTCAGAAGATAATGAATGATATCTTTAATCCATATTCCAGTTTTGTTATAACTTATATAGACGATGTCTTGATTTTCTCAACAAACATCAACCAACATTTCAAACATCTAGGCATTTTCTGTAACACTATCAAAGAAAATGGATTAGCTCTGTCTAGAACTAAGTACAGCTTATTCCAGACAAACATCAGGTTCCTTGGTCATAACATCCAACAAGGGACTTTTACTCCTATTTAGCGATCTCTCCAGTTTGCTGACAAATTCCCAGATAAAATCCTGGACAAGACACAACTTCAAAGGTTTCTTGGTTGTGTCAACTATATTTGTGATTTCATTCGGGGATTAAGCATTTTACTAAAGCCCTTTCACGACAGATTGAAAAAGCCTCCAGTTCCTTGGACAGATGCCCAAACCAATGCTCTCAGGAAACTTAAGTTGAAAGTCAAAAATCTCCCCCTCCTAAGTCTCCCCGATCCATCTGCTTTTAAAATCGTAGAAACAGATGCGTCAGACATAGGATATGATGGTATCTTAAAAAAAATTAAAAATGATAAAGAAAGTATCATTGCTTTTACATCAAAGCACTGGAATAGCTCATAATAGAACTATCCAACAATTAAAAAAGAAATTTTGGCAATTGTTTTATGCATATCAAAATTTCAATCAAATTTATTAACCCAAAAGTTTTTGCTTCGCATTAACGGCAAGGTAGCTAAGTCTGTTTTATAAAAAGATGTGCAAAATATTGCTTCAAAACATATTTTCGCCAGATGGAAAGCTATTTTATCAATTTTTTATTTTGATATTGAATATACAAAGGGAAGCTCAAATTCCATACCTGATTTCCTAACCTATGAATTCCTTCAAGGCAAATAAAATGCCTAAAAAACCAAAGCCCCCGCAGTTAGCCTTACCAGCACCGGAGGAAAAGCAACAACAACAGACTGCCAAACAACAGCCTAAAGATGTTTCAATTTCAGCAGTTGTTCAACTACAACAGACAACAATAGTATCTGCAAAAAAGCAGCAAACAACATAAGCAGGACCAAGCCAGCCAAAATGTAGATCGCCTGCAAACTATGCCATGAAAGGCATCCCAATGGTAGTCTCATCATAGCCGATTCTGGCCAAACAAATTTCAATTGCCCAACCTTGAAGATGGGCAGATATCGCCGAAGAAGAACCCTCTTCTGAAGATGATATTCAATTTGCAGAGCTGCATGCTTCGCAGTGGACGACAAAAGATTTTGAAAAATGGATAAAACTCATGGGTCTTACGTCAAAAGCACCCATGACTCCTCTCGACCAAGAGGAAGTGGCAAAGTCGATGGCGCAACTCCTTGAAGCAGCCGCCATATCTTCCGCCGGGTCTTATTCAGCTTCAATTTCAGCTGTGGTTGCAAAAAGCACCATGCCTTCAACTTCAACCGTGGCTGCTACAAGCACCACAAAGAAAGAAGTGGTGGTAAAAAACCCCCCACTAAAGGACAAGTGGTGGCCAAAAGCCCCACTACACAGAGCACGGTGCCTTTTGCGCCTAAGCAAGCACTTTCTTCACTCATGTCTCAGCCAATTTCTTCAGTAGGTCCTTATTCGGGGGAACCTCAATATATTAAGAACGAGATGACTTACTCACTCATGCAAACTGAGACACATCTTTGGGATTCTAACCCTCTAGTAGTAGCCAAAAAGATGCTCGACCCAACATCCAACTTTTATATGAAAACTCCTGTTCATAACTAGAAGTTCTATGAATTTATCTTTACAGACACTCACTCTTGTCTGTTTAAACCCTTTTTGGACAAAACCCAAACCTATATCACCCATACCACAGTGTGGATAAACAAAATCATCTCGCCGAAGGAATGGGGTGATCACCCTAAGAAAGTCAGAAAACTTTCCCAGCCATTTTCTCCCCAATTTTTCAGTTACTATGATTATAGGGATGCGTGGTTTAATGCGCTGACGTTTCAAAACCATACCAACAAACACTCATATTTTCTCCTTTGGGGCAAAAACTTGCCAGTAAATTTTCTCCAATGGTTTCTGCACCAATGGTGGCCTATTTACGGTCATTTGGCAAATATATTTCCTCCACCAGTGAAAGAAGAATTTGAGTACTTATGTTCCAGATTTCACGGAGACCAACACATTCCCCAGTTGCTCCAATTTTCCCTCAGATTCCACCCTCTACCCCCTAAGGGACTAGCTTCCGCCCCTCTGGTATCAGAGCCGAATAGTACTACAAATAGTACTAGCTTCCGCATTATATATAGTAAACATCATCAACAATATACGGTCTATCCGAAAATGACATTCATAGAAAAATACAATAACCATAATACAACACGAAATGGTACCACAAAACTATTGGTACAGTATGAAACAATATAGGAGAACAATACTTTATACGGTCGAAATCGGGCTCGAATATTGCACAAAAGATCGGGCTCGGACCGTGAAAGGTTGAAGATTGACCCTGAGTTTCATCGAAGCAGAAAATGAGGTAAGAATGTCCGTCCTCGAGAATACCGATCCCGTGATTCGGGACCGATCCTGACCCCGGACATGCTCGAGGGGAGTTTGCCGAACCTAAATAACGGAAAACTAGAATATTCGTAATGGGACGAGCATCGCAGCAGGAATCTCGGCATAAATCAGCAAGGTCGTTTAATTAGCAAACCAGGAGATTTTTTACCTTATATAGAGTTGTATCTAAAGCGAGATTCCCCTACTATATAAAAGGGGGTCTAATTATTACTAAGCACACTTGGAATATCATCACGAAAGATAGCAATAGACTGATCTCTTTAGTTATTATTGTCTCATTATTCTATTCTCAACCTCGATCGCAACATTTCTTGATGGAGGGCGGTCAACATACAAGGTTAACGTCATCCGGCATGTGTGGTTTGAATTTATTTTTATCGTTAATTCTATTTTCAATTTGATTTCTCATTTTTGTATCAAACTAGATCATGTATCCTTAAAACCGCGTATAAATTCAATTGTTATCCAATATTGAGGGTAAACAATTTGGCGCCTACCATGGGGCTGAGGATAATAGTGGTTATTTGATACAAAAAACACACACTGCTTCACACTTGCTCTTTGAAGTGTGCTTGATTCCAGGATATAATACAGAGATGTCAAACTTTCAATCGGCACCGCTGCATGTCGACTTCGAATCTGGTCACCAAGGTAAAAATAATAACGTAGCGCCCGGTAACGAGATTCTGATCGCAGATCAGATTGACGCTAATTCGCATGTGGCTGTCAATACAAACCTGCCTATCGACCACGGAAATAGCATTTATAAAGAAGTCTGATCGGCAACTCAAAACACCCAAAACATTGAAGACGACGGGATAAGCCTAAGAGTGATCTTCAAAATGTTGCAGGCTCAACAGGCGGCGATAGCTCAGTTACAAAACCAAAGCTGAGCACCGAACAGGATTGAGCCCGACCCATCATGGGAAATCTCCCGAAGGGACGAATCGGTCATAGAAAGGTCGAATGAATATGAAGCAGGGACTAACCCGAGATTAAAAAGATGCTCGAGGAGCTGACAAAACGATTAGAATTAGGGGAGAAAAAGATCGAGGCCAACGACAAAAAGGTGGAAGCCTATAATTCCAGGGTAGACCAAATCCCAGGAGCACCTCAGGTATTAGAGGGCCTAGATCCCAGGAAGTTCGTGCAAAAACCTTTCCCGCCAAGCGCGACTCCAAAGCCAATCCCTAAGAAATTTCGTATGCCCAAAATACCCAAATATAATGGAACGACCGATCCAAACAAACATGTAACCTCGTATACATGTGCTATCAAAGGGAACGACCTGGAGGACGATGAGGTCGAGTCTGTTCTGTTGAAAAAATTCGGGGAGACCCTGTCAAAGGAAGCTTTAATATGGTATCATAATTTACTCCCTAATTCTATTGATTCATTTGCTATGCTTGCAGATTCTTTCATAAAGGTGTGTGCAGGTGCCATCAAGGTCGAGACTAGGAAATCGGACCATTTCATAGTCAAACAAAAGGATAACGAGATGCTTTGAGAATTCGTGTCCCGGTTTCAAACGGAGTGGATGGATCTGCCGTCAGTTGCTAATGATTGGGTTGTTCAAGCTTTCATTCAGGGACTTAATATTCGGAGCTCGGTGGCTTCACAACAACTAAAGCAGAGCTTAATTGAATACCCGGCTGTTACATGAGCTGACATACATAACCGGTATCAATCGAAAATCAGAGTCGAAGATGATCAGCTCGGGGCCCCTTCATGGTCTGTCTATCCCAATAGGACCCTCGACAGAGTCAAAAGAGATATCGATTGCGAGCCAAGACCAACAGGGATCGGTATCAACCATATAATAGAGATAGAAGAAGCAGTGGGTCCGGGCGGAACTCTATAAGAAATGAAAGGAGGAATGACCGAGGCTAGAACAACCGGGGACTCATGACCAAAAACTGCTTCAATAGGTTCATCGGGCCTTAAAAAGCACTGAGGCCATGAATACGAACCTGGAGCTGTTAATGAAAGGCGTGAAGCTGCCCTTGTTCGGTTGGCTTCCCAAAAGCAACGAATAAAGAGGTATTACAACAGAAGGACTAACCTTCGATACTTTAACGTCGTGGACATGGTACTAAGAAAGGTCACACCGAACACACGGGATCCGAACTAGGGAAAGCTGGGACCGAACTGAGAAGGACCTTATCATCGAAATCACCGGAGGGGGGTTTTACAAGCTCGAGATGATGAACGGTGAATAACTAGAATATAACTCACTTGAAGCAATATTACTGCCAAGGTACGGCCCCTTTCTTTATTTTATTTACACTTTAAACTACCGCTTGCAGGTAGCAAACAAGGGACGATACGAGATGTTGGGTCAGAAAGCACGTGTTGCACTTTTTATTCCTTGGACTGGTTTTGTCCCAAATGGGTTTTATGGAAAGGTTTTTAACGAGGAAACAAGTAAATCGTGCTAACTTAGAATCGAAGGCCGGTAACAAACCGGTGGTAATGATCACGACAAGAGCGCGAAGCTTACTTTCTTTCCCTCTGATATCGATTTTAGCATGGAAAAAGACTTCAGGATTGAAGGGTCTCGATCAATAGGATTCAACGAAAGAGCCAAACGGTCAAATGAACCGTGCTCACATAGACTGATCGAACCCTGACACAAAACTTGTACACATACATGGCAGAATAAAGTGAAATCTCTTTTTTGCAAACGTCTAGTCTTTTAAAGCTTCTCCTTTACATTTCTCAAGGAATTCCCTACTTATGACCCCCTAAAGGAAATGGTCCCGAGGGCCGCCTTAACCTGAGTTCAATTAGTCACTCTCTCACTCGGGGACTGTCGTTCGAAAACGAGCTCGAGGGCCGCCTTAATCTAAGTTTGAATAATCACTCTCACTCGGGGACTGCCGTCCAAAAAACGAGCTCGAGGGCCGCCTTAACCTGAGTTCGAATAATCACTCTCTCACTCAGGGTCTGTCGTCCAAAAATCGAGCTCGAGGGGAGTTCGAATAATCACTCTCTCACTCGGGGACTGCTATCCGAAAAACGAGCCTGAGAGCCGCCTTAACCTGAGTTCGAATAATCACTCTCTCACTCGGGGACTGCCGTCTGAAAAACGAGCCCGAGGACCTCCTTAACCTGAGTACGAATAATCACTCTCTCACTCGGGGACTGCCGTCCGAAAAACGAGCCCGTGGGCCGCCTTAACTTGAGTTCGAATAATCACTCTCTCACTCTGCCACTACCATCCAAAAAACGAACTCAGACTGTCCAAGTTATTAGGTCTTAGGGACATAAGACCTATTAGGCAACCCCAGAACTTTAAAGGCTAAGGTCGTTTCGAGGTAACAGCACTCGAGGGGACATAAGACCTATTAGGCAATCCCTGAACTTTAAAGGCTAAGGCCGTTCCGAGTTAACAGCGCTCGAGGGCACAAAGCTTATTTGGCAACGCCCGAATTAAAATGCTAAGGCCGTTTCGAGTTAACAGCACTCGAGGGGACACAAGACCTATTAGGAAACCCCCGAACTTTAAAGGCTAAGGTCGTTCCGAGGTAACAGCACTCAAGGGCACAAAGCTTATTTGGCAACGCTCGAATTAAAAGGATAAGGCCATTCCAGGTTAACGAAATCCGAGGGCACAAGCTTATTTGGCAATGCCCGAATTAAAAAGCTAAGGTCATTCGGGGTTAACGAAACCCGATGGCACAGAGCTTATTTAGCAAAGAGGCTAAGGCCATTCCGGGTTAAATAAACCCAATGGCTTAAAGCCTATTTGGCATTGCCTGAACTATAGAGGCTATGGACACATGAACACGGCTCGGAGACGCCTGAAAAACAACAAAGCATTGAAATTTTGCTGATCGGTCCAATCAAGCTTTTGCTGGACCTGCAGATTTTGACCATCAGTCACTGAATCAAATTCGTATCACTTACGTCATGAGTATATCGTCACTTATCAGAATGAGAATCGGAAGCTCGTGTAGTGAGAATCGGAGGCTCATATCATTTCTCGTCATTACTCTCCAAAAAACAAGGGGAATATTTGCATACGGTCAAAATCGGGCTCGACTGCGTACGGTCGAAATCGGGTTCGACTATTGCACAAAAGATCGGGCTCAGAACGCGAAGGGTTGAAGATCGACCCCAAGTTTCTTCGAAGCAGAATACGAGGTCAGAATGTCCGTCCTCGAGAATACCGAGCCCGTGATTCGGGACCGATCCTGATCCCGGACATGCTCGAGGGGAGATTGTCGAACCTAAATAATGGAAATTCAGAATATCCGCAATGGGACGAGCATCGTGGCGGGAATCTCGGCATAAATTAGCAGGACCGTTTAATTAGCAAATCAGGATATATAGAGTTGTACCTAAAGCGAGATTCCCCTACTATTTAAAGGGGGGTCTAATTATTTGTAAGCACACTTGGAATATCATCACGAAAGATAGCAATAGACTGATCTCTTTAGTTATTATTATCTCATATTCTATTCCCAACCTTGATCGCAACATTTCTTGACCGATGGCGGTCAACATACAAGGCTAACGCCATCCGGCTTGTGTGGTTTGAATTTATTTTTATCGTTAATTCTATTTTCAATTTGATTTCTCATTTTTGTATCAAACTAGATCAAGTATCATTAAAACCGCGTATAAAATTAATTGTTATCCAATTTTGAGGGTAAACAAATACAAACATATATACATATATATATACATGTATATACATATATATGTATATACATATATATGTAGATACATATATATGTATGTATGTATATGTTATAATGCGATATTGTAAACTGAATGCTGCTGTACATGTTTGTGGACATATTTTTTTTTACTTGATTTCTCATTTTTGTATCGAACTAGATCAAGTATCATTAAAACTGCGTATAAATTCAATTGTTATCCAATTTTGAGGGTAAACAAATACAAACATATATACATATATATATACATGTATATACATATATATGTAGATACATATATATGTAGATATATATATATATATGTATGTATATATGTATGTGTATGTATATGTTATAATGCGATATTGTAAACTGAATGCTGCTGTACATGTTTGTGGACATATTTTTTTTTACTTGATTTCTCATTTTTGTATCGAACTAGATCAAGTATCATTAAAACTGCGTATAAATTCAATTGTTATCCAATTTTGAGGGTAACAAATACAAACATATATACATATATATATACATATATATATATATATATATATATGTATGTATATATGTATGTGTATGTATATGTTATAATGCGATATAGTAAACTGAATGCTGCTGTACATGTTTGTGGACATATTTTTTTTACTGTTCCACCCATCATTCATTGAACTTTTCTACTCTAGATTTGGTGTTTCCAGCCACCGAATGATTTGACATTTTGGAAACACTGGCCCTAAAAATTTAAGGTATAAAAAATTCACGAGAATCTAATGTTGAACCAAATATACGTAAACACAAATTTATATTGCAACATTTTTTCCCCTCATGTTAGTCAATACTTTTCTTTTTGTTTTTGACGATTGAGGAAAATAATGGGTCCCAAAATGGTCGTTGGTAGTTTATAAAAGAGAGATGCAACAAATAACGGGGGACTGAACATATGAATAGAAAAAGTTGCCGTTGGTACAAAACAAAAGCATGACAATTGACATTTCCAACTGCTCCGACCTACCTCACATTGGGGTGTTACGATATGAATTCTAGTCCTTGTTACTGTACACCTAGACACCTGTACTCAAAAAGCATATCTATCAATTGTCTTTACTCTTTACCTCTAACTTTTTATAATATTATATAGGTAGAAATTCTCATTTGATTGGCTTATATGTACTATTTGGCACCATTCTTTTGTATTTTATGGTATAGAATCGTGATACTTTCTAGCTGGTAGATGATTTTGAGTAAACAAGGACAACGAAAGACAAGGTCTAGATTAGATGATGGCGTAGGCGAGGGATGACGACGATATCATGCTTTTGGGTGTGTGCTAAACGATCGAGGAACCGTATCTTAGTAGTTTTAACCCATCCACAATCTACCATATCTTATTTTCTCTATGCATGCTAATTGTATGTGTTGATATTAATTAGGAAAAACTAGAGAAACAGCCACAAACAAATATTACTTACTAATAATTATTAAGTCATGCAATCAACAATAGTCTATAAAGTTACCAATGATATACAACATTCAAAAACTTAGGTAAAAGAAAGAATTTTTTCAATGGATATGATTAGAATTCATTGAAAACATATAAATAATTGAAGAAGATTGAAGGTGATTTGAACTGGTCTGGAGTCAAAATTCATTGACAATGATAGAGAACATTCAAAACCTAGGCAAAAAAAAAAAAAATTCAATTGGAGATGATTTGAATTAGTTTCAAGTCAAATTTAGTAGTTGAAATCGAATTTTGAAATTTCTCTTTACCACATATATCTAACATGAGGGATGCGTGGATATATAGAGGATACATATATTTGATACATATAGAATATACAAATGATACATGGGGGATACACAGGAACATATATATCTCGTCTTCTTCCATATCATCTTCTACTTGAGTTTGTCTCAAATTTTAATTTAAACACCTCAAACTCAACTAAGTCGACCCAAGATTGAGATTCAAACTCCTTAAAATATATGATATATCCAATCTATTCCGACAATACCCACTCCAAACAAATTCAAAAATCTGAATTTTCAAACTCTACTACTGGTAATTTCTATTTCAAGCGATTACTTTTTAAAAAAAAAAAAATATTTCTGTCCAGTTTTAATTTTACTGTATTTCTTTGTAGGGTAGTATATTTACTTATATTATATACATTTTTGTTACTTAATTCATCCAAATAGCATAGACATATTAAGTGTTGTTTCCAAATAACTTTGTTTCTGTAGTGTAAACGATTTGATGAGAGGTTTTTCGTGGAAAACAAATATTGTAGGCTGAGCAAGGTACTGATGAGGTCTACAATAAGATGACCTTGATGCCTGAAGCAGCAGATGTAAGAAATTGTAAAAAAACCTCTTTTGAAAAGAGAAGTTCTCTTTCAAGTTCTTCCACATTAACAATTTCATTTCCAGTACAATGGTGGAGAGGACAAGCACGGAAAAGAAGGAAGCTTTAGCCACTTTCTAATAGAAAAGGGATTTAGGCTAATATTATGAGTAGTTAGGCTAATATTAGTAATATTTATAAAAGCGGTTAAAATTCATAGTATTTTTGCTCTAAAAGCACAAGCTGAATAGTTTCCCCTAATATGCGACCCATCAAACATCTATACTGTTTTTACTATTCGTAGCTATACTCATTAAATTTACCATAGGCTATATTTGAATTTTATAGCAAATTCATGAAACAAGAGAGCAACAAGCTCTTGTAGCTTAGTTGGTTACAGTGCCCGTTTAGTTAGCAGAAGGTCATGAGTTTGACTCTCAATAAAAGCATTTTAATTTTCTGTATTTTTGTATTTCGCTTTGGTTATCTTCGTTAGACAAACTATAATTACTAGATTCTTTATATTTATTGCCTTCTCTTTTTCATTTTCATATGGATTGCAACTTTCGGAAAGTGAGTATAGGATATAGCCAAAAAATACATGAATATTTGTGCTTGTTCTAGTATAGGATAACCATATTAGTTAGTTGTATATAAGTAGACACACCGCACACTTGTATCTCTTTCACAATTTATGAGAATCAGTTACTTCTCAGATATTGCTGTTCTCTAATATCTCTGAAGCTAACATTCTTTTCTCTTCCTCCATAACTCACCTGGTAAGATCCAACTCCGTGGCCAAAGCTTAACAGTGTAGAACACCCTTGGTATAGTATTTACAAAGACATACAGACAAGGGTTGTGGTGGAGTGGTAAGGGCATCTCCAATCCTTTGCACTATTTTTTGCACTATTTTGGTGCAAATATCAAAATGGTGCAAATTAACTCCAACCCATTGCATTATTTTTTGCACCAAAAAAGAATATTCCTTTTATATTCTTCTCTCTCGTATATTATATTATTTTCTTTTACTTAAATTTTATTTTATAATTTCAGAAAAAAATCCTTTCTTTTTTTTTTTTCTTTTTTACATATCCATCCCATGTAATTCATAATCCTTTGTTATATTTTATATTTGTAATTTTCATTTTTGTGATGGTTATATTTTTTAATACAATTATAACTTATAATAAAATTAACTTACAATTTTATATAAAATAATATATACGAAAATTAATTTATAAAACTTACACTCCAAGGTAGGACTTTCCGGCGCGAATCCGGATTTAATCAGGTCCAATATGAATACCGAACACCGGGTGTAAACAAAAAATAATTTACAAAGACACGTGATGCACTGGCCTAGAAAGATGAACTTATGTTATCTCATAATGGGACAAAAGTTTATCCTAAACCGATATTTTCTCCCACTGGACCTCTTAACCGATGCCTTACATTAACCCCACAAACAAGGAAAACCCCAAGATGGTAAAATGTGGCCTTGGGTATGGCCTAACATTTCTCCTTAAGGTTGAACAAGCTCAATTGAAGTAACGAAAGAGGAGAACTTCCTTTAGTTATCCATCCATACAAAAGAGTAGCCTCTTGATCAAATTAACCGTGGTCTCATTAGTAACGTTCATATTCAATCATATCATTGTCCTCTTGAATTTAAATGACATATACCGAGAAGGTAAGAGATGCTTTTGCACCATCATTATAGTTTTACATATTGCATTAGGCCACTTACCATCTTAAATCCCTTCTTGCCTAGGAGCTCATGTCTTAAAAGGCATGTACGAATTAATAGGGCTGCCCAAAATAAGTCTTTTTAAATGAACATATGAGCATAACGAAACTAAAATAAAATTAGTTGGACACAAATTTAGCAGGGCATCCCCTCATGGCAAGTATGCAATATCTATGTCACTATCATTTAACAGAATTTTATCCTATCAAGTTACTAACATAAATAACTTTTAAGTGGCCTAATAGCATAAAATTCTTTTCACTATGTGTATAAAAGTTAAACCCTAACAACTATACCTCAATCATAAACAAGGCTAACCGGTATTGATGCAAAATTTAGCTAAAATTTATGAGAAACTCAGATAATCTGACGTGAAGTACACAATGTTTGCAGCAGAGTGGAGGGCATTAGTTCATTACAAATTTGAAGGCTAGAGGACCAAAAACTAAGGAGTCCACCTAAAAATCCTCCCTCGAAAAGTTGAAAGAAACCAAATAAACGAAGCACATTCTATTTAGCCGGCTTTAATAGTCAAAGCTATTTTGCTGGTTTGCAGTCGCAAGTTTCATTCAGCTTCCTGCAACATTCCATGTGCAGCTTAATCACTTCATACTACACAAGCTACATAGCTAAATATAAACTGGACCAACCAGTCTCCAATCTTCTCTAGCATTCTAATTTACATCCCAGATGAAATAACAAAGACAGATTTGAACGTAATAGCCTTGGCCGTCCCGTTTCCGCCACAGTGCGCTGCAGCTACAACAGGCTGTTCCGAATAAAAGACCGGAATCCAGCTCTACCCTATATAACGTTAATTAGAGAAGCTGTAAAAACCCTACTGCTCTTGTATGGCTATATATACCAAATAGAAGAAATGCAGTAGCAAAATTGATTACTCAGCAACCCGGGGCCAAGCGCCCACAACTTATTTGTTACTGTTCCCTTTAGACATGTATGCCATTCCCCTTGCTATAAATGCCATCTAACGATCCATTAGCCAGCTTTGACCCATTGACATATCGATGCGATTTTAGTCCTGACGTACCATTGCTCAACCCCCATGTCTTGGGAACATCCTTCTTCAAGAAAGTTTCGAGCTGTCCAGTTGCTGCAGCTATAAGCCCTGTTTAGGAAAACAAAAACAAAAGTCTAAAAGGACTAACACAACCTCATGAAAATAACATGAAATGCCAGTCATATCTATAATCCCAGAGTCCAAATTCATAAAAAGAATTCATTTATTTGGCTCCTTGTCCCCAGATATCTTAAACGGGAGAAATACCTAAGAACAGCGCAGAAGGTTTTCCTGGCCTTGATTTAAATTCTGGATGAAATTGTACTCCAACAAAGTAAGGATGATTCGGCAGCTCAACAATCTGCAGAGGAAAGCGTCACATAAGATCAACCAACCACAGCAACATATAACTAACTAGCACGATGCTTAATTTAATGGTTTAAGATGTTAACCTCCATACGGCAGCCACTTTCATCTTTGCCAGTGAAAGAAAGACCAGCATCTTCAAGTTGCAGCACCATATCAGGATTCACCTAAGAGAGCATGAGACAAGCTCTTTAGTCGTAAAGTTCACATAAGAGTGTGGTCCACATGTTATTCTAGAAGTCCTTGCAAAAAAGTGTGTACCTCATATCTGTGTCGATGCCTTTCATCTACAAAGCTCTGGTTGCCATATCTGACACAACAAATAAGCTTATTCAGTTGGAGATAGCAATAGGTAAATCATGTACAAACTAGGTTTGATTTGTTGAAAACACTATGAGAAAAGGAAAAGGAAAAAAGTATTACATTATGCAAACTTGACACGGACGATGGGATTGCCATCAGTCTCTTAAAGGCACATCACTAAAATAATGAAATTTAAACATCTGACGCTTTTGGAAATATAAGGCTGGATATGTGACAGATTAATTTGAGCTGTCAGCTCAATGGCTTCAAATTTCCTCCTAGCTCAATATAAATACCCAACTTGTTGATTTTTGACCAACCCCAAATACAAATGACCAATAACTCTGTCACAACTAGAAGACAACATAAATTTGATACCAGCAATGAAATAGTCACAAACATCAGTATGTTAAGGGATTCTTTGTGGTGCTATCTATCTTGCATTTGTACCGAATAAATCATCTTAAATAGTTGTATATCTAGAATTTCCTCATTATGTTACTTACTTTACAGTTCTGCTCATCATCCTATTGGAATGAGGATGGAGAGAAGGAAGCACTTACAATTTTGCAGATTTACAATCAGCAACTTGAAAATATGTTCTCCTAGATCCAAGACGCATTGTACCACCCATATGAGTTTTTGAACCCTGTGATCATGGCAAACAAATTAGAACTGTGTACTACTAATACAAAACTACAAACACAGGACAATCATGAGGGACAAAGGCGATAAAGGGAAAGTAATCTTAACCTCCGGCATAAAAATAACACAAGGATTCTGAGTGTTGGGATCAAATTCTGTACTGTTTGCATCTAGCAATCCAAGAATGGATCGAGCAAACTCAATAACAGCAATTTGCATTCCTAGACATATGCCAAGGAAAGGAATCCTGTTTTCACGGGCATATCTAGCAGCGAGGATTTTACCCTCCACACCTCTGTCACCAAATCCTCCGGGAACTAGGATAGCATCTGCCCCCTGCAAGGTGAAGACTTGTCCAACAAGTCAGAAACAATAGAATACAAGATAAAGCAGGGATATAAAAGAGCTGAATTTGGCCAACATGATGTTGCAGAGTAAAACCACACAAACCTTTAACAACTTCCAAGCATTTCTATAATTCTCGAGATTCTGCAAGTATAAATATCAGTCAGATTTAGAAAAGCAAGATATGTAAGCAAGTGAACATAGTGGAAGCAAAATACCTCTCTGGCAGTTTCACACTCAAGGTCACTGGCTGCAATCCAATCTATACAAAGTTTCCTGTGGCAAGGTACAGAGGCATGCACAAGAGCCTAAAAATAACTTACAAAGTTTTAGATATTGAAAATAGAGAGGAAAAAAAAATATATCAATAGATAGTTCCTAACTATATTAGGGTAAAATATAAAGATGAAAATAAATTAGTTAAACAGAAAAGGAGGAGGCTCAAAATGACATGGAGCATCGACAAATTCTCCAAATCTAGTAAAGGAATCTATTGCTTAATTATACGCCATTGATAAAAACTGTTATGCATGCTGATCACGTTTTCAAATGTTAACTATATCAAACAACTAACAATTACATGAGAAAGTGGAAGTGCAACAAGAAACAAAAGAAGCTCCTCTCGATATATTTAACTGGATAACAGGTCAGAGTATAATCACCTTCAGTACAGAGAGGTAAGCATCTGAAAGCCCTGTGTACTTTCCTACCATGGCCACCCTCACCTGTAAATTCAGATGAGACAGTTGTGGAAGATGTTATGCAAGCTGAGAGACTAATTCCGAAAAGGAAAAAAGAGTATATATTTCATAGAACCTACAGGCTCATGTAGTTTATCACAGAGTTCGGCCCGAGATGTCCACTCTCCCAAGGCAGGCTCTCGTGCAACGCTGAAAGTGACATAATAAATTCATTACCATACAAGAAACAGCACAAAATCATAACGGATGAAAATGGGGATCGAATACTCCTTGTCATCAATGTACATAACTGGAAACAGAAAGCAGTTGAAGGTTATCAAACATACCCTTTAAGGTTCAGGACTCTTAGAATTGCTTCATGTGCCTTTTGATCCTAAATACACAAAATGATTCCTTTAAAGCTTACAGTAAGGATGTTACACAGAAATACAAGAAATAGAAGTGTGCCAAAATCACTTACTCTTAAAAGCAAAGGAATGCGCCAAATGTTTGAGACGTCATAAAGAGTAATAATGTTATCTACCTGCATTGCAAGGGAATATAGAACCTGAGCACTAGGATTTTTGAGAGTTGATGGCCTAAACAGGATTAACTGTATAAAAATAAGGATCATTTAGTCATAATACCGGAACATGGCAAAAGCGGGAAATTTTCTCCTTCACATTCTCATCAAGTTCCTGAATAAAGAACCAACTTCAAAATCTGAACTTGATACACAGAGATATGTGGACAATTAGGG
>MCJB01044020.1:19382-54632 GCA_002018475.1 Nicotiana obtusifolia | reverse complement strand
GGGGAAGAGGGGAGAGAGAAAGAGAGAGAGACCGTTGTGCTCCGGCATGCTAAAATGTTGGGAGTCAATCCCAGGCTTCTCAAACCTCTAACACTGTGCTGAGTAGGTTTTGTTTTCTGAATTTAAAAAATGATAAAGTAATCAATCTGTGTGATTACTTTGATATAAGATATCCATCCACATGACCAAAAAACAAATTTACTGTATGTTACCTGCTCACCAACTACACTCAAGACAGGCACAAGGCTGACATGTATCAAGCAAAAATTACCAGCACCTAACAAGCAAAAGTTGTGGAAAAAATGTTAGTTGTACTTAAATTGAAAAGGTACTTAGCTCAAGATTTGCACTTCATAGAGCACAAATGACAGTTATATCATTTGGTTGTCAAGAATTCAAGTTTAGACATGTAAACCTTACCCACACGATACGAAAATTGTCCTAATGCTTCGATAAATGGCATTGATTCAATATCTCCTGATTAAGGGATAAATTACTTTTAGGAAAACACACATCATTTGACAACTTATCCTGCTCATGTGAAAATCAGTTAAGTATACCTATTGTGCCACCCAGTTCTATGACACAAACATCTGGTGGACCCTCCTTGCCATCAACTGGTATGACCGCCACACGTTCAATCCACTCTTGAATAGCATCTGTAATGTGAGGGACAACCTAAACAAGTGACAGACTGTAAGAGCATAAATATTGGAAGAAATGACTCTTATGTAATTCTCTGGAAAGGTGGTAAACCTGAACAGTTTTTCCCAAATAATCTCCTCTTCTCTCCTTATCAATAACAGACTGCAAAACCAAAATAACAAAGAACTTTCTCAGCTTAAAATTTTCCACTATAACCTTTGAATTTCACCAAGCATACAACAATAATCTGATAGGGAATTTTCAGAGGACGTGCCTGGTAAATTTTTCCAGTAGTTATATTGTTGTCACGGGTTAACTTAATATCTAAAAATCGCTCGTAGTTTCCTAGGTCCAGGTCCACCTACAAGAGATGAAGAGATATTGATATGAGTGATATACAGACAAAGAGTTTGCACTTATCTTTGCTAAAATGAAAGGAACAATCTAAAAACTTTAACTTTTACAGGAAAAACAGGAAATAATGAAAAGCAGAAATATAGACCAGATTTTTAACTTTTTATAGTTTTGCACTTTTAACAAGCAATAGTAAACTAACAGAAAACAAAGTATTGATCAGCTAACAAAGTAACATGTTTTAGTTTAAATCTTGAGAGTCCAAAAAAATACAAGGAATCAGCTCACCACCTCGATACTTAAACAAAAACGAGAAACCAAAAATTATACTCCCTCTGTCTCATTTTACGCAGCTTATTTTCCGTTTTAGTTTATCACAAAAAGTATCAACTTTATTTATAGCCCGTTACGCCAAGCTTCTTTTGGGCCAAAAGTACTTTTTCCTAAATTTAACGCGTTTGACCAAACTTTTAAAAGGAAAAAAAAGTGCTTTTGAATACATGTAGAAGCAGTTTTTTAGGAGCATAAAAAAAGAAACTACCCCGAACCCATTATTTGAGAAAAATAAAGAAAAAATAATGCTAAAAGATTGGTCAAACACTAATTATTGCTCAAAAGTATTTTTTAAATTAACTAGTTAAATACAAACTGCTTCTGTATTTTTTAAAAAAAGTACTTTTTAAAGTAAGTTGATTTTCGAAGATTGGCCAAACAGGCTATTAGAATTAATTTAATGTTAAACTTCTCATTTTTTCTTTTAATGATAATATTTATGAACTGTTTTAGAGTTCAATTTCCAAAAGTACTCTTTTCTTTCTTGAACTTCGTGTCCACTCAAGACTGCAACATAAAATGAGAAGGAGGGAATACTAAACATGAGAATTCATAGCTAACCTCTCCACCATCATCCAAGACATATACTTCTCCATGCTCGAAAGGAGACATTGTGCCAGCATCAGTGTTCAAATAAGGATCTGAACATGAAAAAGGAAGAGAAATGAACAGTAAGTAAGACAGTATATATGCAATTCCTCCACCTCAATAGACTATAACATCACATAAAGTAAACTGTACATTTTAGCCAAAAAAGCCAAAAAAAAAAAAAAAAACAGAAGAAAGAAAAAGGAGGATCCTTTTTCGTCAGAACCAAAGTTTCACCAAACTCGAGAGAGGAACACAGGAACTACAACTCTACTAACAATAAAAAGAAAAAGAAAAAACAGAAAACTTTACCTGCTTAAAACAAAGAATGCTTCTTGAAATTGTTCTAATTTTTTCTTTTTTGAAAAAGATAAAGTTATCTGTAAGTTGACTTAAAAACAAGTTTTGCAATTTTCTTTTTTTCCAAAAATTTTAAGTAAATACCAACTTGAAGTTCTTTTTTCGTAAGTTTTGACCATAAAAATTCACTCCATGTTTAAAGTTTTCCGGTATCTTATCGGCAGAGACAACAGTTCAATTGACTAGAGATTTATTGGAACAGCAAAAAGTAAAAGGAAAAAACCTTTTTTCTTCCAGAAAAGTGAAAAGGTTATACTATCCCTTTGCAAATCTGTATAGAGGACACAGCATATTCTTCTATAATACAACTTTCATAAAGTCCAGATACTAGATAAGAGATTGACCAGAGAAAATCAAAGACAATCAAAGATTTAGAGTCACTGCGTCCAGCTCTCTTTTTTTTTTTAACAACGTCGGTATCTGAGCCACCTTAAGCAAACCTCCTGAGACCTCATAGTTTACACAAATGGGACAAATGGAACAACCTTTGGTTCAGGACACTTTCAATTTTTAAAAGAATTATTTTAAATATATACAAGAGTTCGAGCAAAAAGCAGTGAGTTTGGCAAAATCCACTGAGACTACACTATGCCCGCCCATGGAAACAATAGCAAGGAAACTTCAGATATCTTTTCTTTCGCGCATTCTTGATTTACAAAACCAGAGAGGAGAAGAAATAAGCAAAAATAAAGAGAAAATGAGTTTGCAGAGACCAATCTTAATGGAAGTAACACGAAGACCGCAGGCCTTAAGAATAAGACCAATACTGCTTGCAGTGACTCCTTTTCCGAGCCCGCTAACAACTCCACCTGTAACCAACACGTACTTCATGATCTCTGCTTCACTTCTTCAGGTACACAGGAAAAAAAAGGACTCATTAGAAATCTTTGCACAAAAAGATATACAGCAAAAAAGCAAACGTTTGCTCTAAATGGTGATATAAACATTGTGTGTGGGGTGGCCAAATAAACAAGGCAAGATGTGGGAAGGGGAACAAACTTTACCTACTAAGAAGAGTCTAAGGAAAAGAGTTAGCCCAGGAATCTTTTTCCCCAAATTAACAAACAGCAGTATGAATTAATACAACCAACCTTATCCACTAAAAGGCGTTGTTTTTCATGTAAGAGAGAAACAAGGAGGTGCAAAAAGCATGAAGCGAATAACACTAAAGAGACAGATAGAGAGAAAGTATGAGGGAAGAAGAGAATGGATGAGAGAATGTGAGGGGTGTGAAGAAGCAATGGCGGCTTTATATAGTAAAATATGAGGGCAGGGGCGGATGCTAATAGACAGAAAGGAGAAAGTATATCGGCACCCTTTTTTCAAAGTTCTTTAAACCTCCCCAAACCCTTCCTCCCTTCCTCCCCCACTCGGTGAAATACTCAAAAAGAATTAAAAACAAAACCTAAGCAAAAAAGTAAAAGCAGAAAGAGAGAGGGGAAAAAAAAGAAGAGAAAATGGTTACCAAACGTGAAAATTGAGAAATGTTAGTGGGCGTTTGGATATAAGAATCGTAAATTCCCCAAAAAAAAAAAAAAGTTAAGTGAAACTAATATTTAAAAATTAGATTTGCATTTGAATATGAATAAAATTTTAGATTATTTTTGAATTTTTGTGAGTAATTTTAGTGAAAATTTTTAAAATAGCTTTTTAGAATTTTTTTAAAATTTTAATAATTTTCAAAACTCATCTTTAAATAAAAATAAAAAATTTTATGGTCAAACACTAATTTTAAAAAAAATAAAAAATTTCAAAAATAAAATTCTTACATCCTAACGGGCTCTTAGTATTCGCGCCGGGTCGGGCCAGAACGGAGAAGATGGAGGCAAGAAAGTGGAGTACCCCATGGCCAAGACCAATAAAATAAAGTTTAATTGAAAATATTAAATGTACTCCAGATTTTCCCTCTCTTTCTTAACTTTTTCAATCTTTTTATACCTTATCACTCTACTTGTTACTGTGTTAATTCTTATATTCTCTTCGTTTTAATTTAGATGACACATTTTACTTATTAGTCCATTCCAAAAAGAATGACATATTTTTATATTAAAAAATAATTTAACTTTAAACTTTTAATTCTACCCACTTTACCCTTAATGAGAAACTTTTATAACCACACAAGTATCACGGTTCCACAAAACTTTTACCCCTTAAGTAGTTGGGATTACGTATTTTAAATATTTTTTTTTCTCTTAAACTTTGTACCAAGTCAAACTACCTCATCTAGGGAGTAATACATAATTATATCAAAACCTCTATTTATTAGCCAATGTTTAATATGTATACAGTAATTAATAATTTATGGGTTGTTGTGTTGTGAATAATAGTAAAAATATTGGATTTGTTGTCTGATACTAATATTTTTACCTCACATTTATGTATAAAATATACAAATATTCGTGTATGACTTATGCGGGCTGTTATAAATATGGAGTTTAATAAAGCTAACTACATGTTATGTTAAATTATTTTTTTATTAAATAACCAACCAAATATAGTATTACTAATTTAGATTTTTATGTTGGGATTATTTTTATTAATGGCAAACCAAAAAACACTACTAAAAAAATGGGAAAAACCGACCGCCAAAATCGATCGATGTTGATCGGTAATTGACAAAAATCGATCAAAAACCGAACGATTCGTGGTGATCGTTAATCGTAACGTCGGTAGAGCTAACCAACCGACTTTGGTCGGTATTTTCCGACCGACTTCGATCGGTCAATTAAATTAAAAAAAAATTGCCGAAAAAATCGATCGAAGTTGGTCGATTTTTTCCGAACAAAGTCGGTCAGTAAAATTAATTATGTAATTAAAAAATATACAATTTGGGAATCGAACCGAGGTCAATACTGTGGCAGGTTACTATTCTACCACTAGACCACTAGTGCATTTTGTTTTAAGATTGTCTTTTATTTTATTTATAATCTTTAATTGTATTTTCGCACGAAAATAACTAATCGATGTCGGTCCGGCCGAATTAACTGACTGTTTTTGGTCGGTTTTTTAATATTAATTTTAATTTATTTTAAATAAAAAACTGACCAAAGTTGGTCGGTTTCTTGAAAAATAAATTTCGTGGGATTCAAAAATAGTTTCCCGCATTTTTGCGCCAAAGAAAATAGACCAAAGTTGGTCGATTTCGTAAAAAAAAAAAAAAAATTAAAAATGTTTTAAAAAACCGATCGACTTCGATCGATTTTTTGACCGACTAAAATCGGTCGGTCGACCGCGGTCGATTTTTGCCGAATTTCTAGTAGTGAAAACTACACGACACCAGCGAAGATCTCCCCAACTATTCCCTCAAAGGAACAAAGAGAAGTTAAAACAAACCAAATAAGTACTCCATTTATGACGAGCGTAACCCACTGTATAAACTAAATGCTCGCTAGTCAAAAATAATATTATTCATGTATCATATTCATAGGAATTAGTTTAAATAATGCTCTATAAAATTATGGATTGTCGTTATTCAGAATGATTTATTACTTTGAATTGACGTGGTTAAAATCCATGAGTAACAAACCAAAATTGTAAACTACTGAGGTCGACCACAGAAGACTAGAAAATTGAGCTAGGAAGGGTTGTTATCAATATGAAAAATAAAGGTCATGAAAGGATAGGTGCAAAATAGAGATTCAGGATCTAACTCTGTTTAAATTCACTTCTAATGTTTTAATGATTCTTGCGAATTCACTAGATGATTAGTTTTATCACAAAGTCAAGATTCCGCTCTCGATTATCTAAACTCTACAAATTAAACTAATATGAAGAACTGTGAAAATATGCGAGAACACGTTAATGGACTAGTCTTTAGAAAAATATCTCTCAGATATTCTTCTAACTAGTCTTTAGAAAAATAACTCTCGGATATTCTTCTAACTTGGTTTAATCAACAATTCAAAAAGCTCTTTCGATTACTTAGAAGAATTACTAACTTAAACCAAACAAATAATGCAAAAAAGATAATCATCAAATAATTCTTCTTTCAATTAGATAAATCGTGAACAAATTTACAATCAATTGAAAGCTCCATAAACGAATTCATGCAATTAAAACAAGAGTTAAAATCCACGAATAACACTCAAAATACTATATTCGTAAAACCCTAACTCAAAATACTATATCCGTCAAACCCAAAGGGAAACTACTCCATAGATATAGAGAAAGTCATCTCGGAAAGGTTCAAAGACATAGACAATATTAAAATTTATGATTCGATACAAACTCTTATTTCGCACTGATAGTTGGTTAAATCTTGACAAAATCCCATTTCTTCTTTATCAGTCACTTCTCAATTCGTCCATAGGCCAAAAGTCCCTTTGTATTTATTCAAAGTAGCAAAAGACCCAAACCAAACTATTGTCTTTGAGCTGAAGTAGGCAGGCCATATTGCACTGCCGCATTGCCCCGTATAGTGTGGTAGTACAATATTCTTCCCTTCGCAGTTTTCTTTAATTTAAGTATTCAGACTTGGTCTTCGAATCCCGAACACAATCTAGAGTTAATATTTTGGGCTTCTACTCAGACTTCGTAGCTGCAATTCATCCATTTTAGCTCCAAAATTATCTATCAACTCGGAATCGCATTCTACACAATATAAAACATGTATTAAGTACCACTTACTAGCAATTAGGCTCAAATACAATCAAAGTGCAGTAATTAGAGCGCGAAATGTAGTTTAAAATGAGAGCTCCTAGCCTATCATCAACACCCCACACTTAGACCGTTGCTCCTCCTCGAGCAATGCATACTACACTTCAAATAGAGATGTCTTTTTAAGCCACTCTTCTAACTCATCATACCAAGAATATTTAAAACAGACTGAGCACCTTTCTATGACATCCTAGCCTCAAGACTTGACTCAAATGTTTAATTGTTTAAGACTCGCACGTTTACTCGAACAACAAAGTCAAAGACATTACTTTTTCCTTGCAAGTTATGTGCCCCTCACAAATAAACAATAGAGAGCAGTCTCATATACATAAAATTCGAGAACAAATAGGGACTCAGAATAGAAAGAGTTAACTCATTCTCAGAATAAAAGTCACGTGCCACAAAAGATGTAACATATACTTGCTCGTAGTATACTACTTTATTAATTCAATCTCGCTCAGTCAAGGATCAAGTGTGACTTTATTTGATTATAATTTAGGATGCTGAACGGGTAGAAATTTGAATTATAGTGACTAACCATTACGAAGCACTTTAATACATGCAACTTCACAATTCAAATTATCCATTGAACCACAACTTCGCCAACATTCACAGCACAATGACACCAAATTCTCTTTTTTTTTTAAATCACAATTATAGCAACAGTTACCACTAGCAATGGATGATTTTATTTTCATAAAATATATATAAACACAAGATTTTTTTTTCTGATTTTCTATTTCTTTTCTTCCTATGCTTTTCTCTTTATTTAATTCCCTACAAGTGGCTCTAACAATTCTTTTAAATTAGTGCACCCTTCTCCTTTTTCAATAGTTCTACTCAGGATCCAACCAAACCTCTATTTCGATTTTAACAAGCTCATAACAATTTCAAGTGATCAAAAGAGGTAACGGATTCAAAAAGATAGTCAACTCAACCAAAGCGATTAGGCTTGTAACGTGGTTGCCAAAGAAATTGGATTACATGCTCAATGAGGCTAACTAGGATACATAACAATTAGGTGGGCCAAAGACATATATCTGACTCAACAAAAAATTGCCTCTATCACTTCTTAGATTGAACAAGACTACTATTTTGCTTTGCACAAACTCGGGGCAAGTTCTAGACATCTAATGACATGACCAGAATACCAACAGAAAAACTCACACACACACATTGGCACATAACTCACTGAGAATCGAATCTATTCTGACTCTCTCATCAAAGTAGTTAAGCAAGATCATGCAGTTTAAGGCACCACAACACGAGCTAATAAATGAGCCTAGCCGTCACAAATAAGGCACTCGCCGCTTTCAAGGAACAAAAAGTCAAAACAATTATATCCAATTAGCACTATGACACAAGATTCTTTATTCTTACAAAAAAAAAAAAATCTAACTACACTCAGTTCAAGCAAAACCCTTGAAAAAAAAGTCACTGCAAAAAAAAAAAAAAAAAAAGAAAACTGTAACTTGTTATACTACCTAAGATAATTAAACAAAGATAAAGACATATTTTTGGATTTTTTTTTTGTATTTTTTTTGTTTTGTAATGTTTTAATAAACTAACTAAAATATACATATTTATATCTCCTACCCTACACTTTAAATTGTTGCATGGTCCCATGATATACAAGAAAAAAGCAAGAGGTGAAGGCCCTGAAGTGTTCATTTTGGGCCTGATACAGTGTCGGGTTCTAATTTTCATGCCTAATAAAATGCATACAACCACGCCAAGATCTTCTTCTTTGACTTCCGCTGCTACACCCCACACTTATTATGATTACTCTAATTAACTTTAACAATAGAGTATACATCAAGACTCCTCTTTAGGTACCTCTATTGTCATTTACATCTTGAACACCATTATTTCTTCCTCTACTCTTAGCATGAGCTACCTTTCATGATTGTCTAATATAGCTCTACCAGTAGCCAAGAAGGGTCTCTCTAATATCAAAGGAACCTCCTTATTCTCCTCTATGTTCAGCATAATAAAGTCTACAGGAAACATGAATTTGTTCACCAGGACTAGTACATCTTTCACTACTCCTTTAGGTATGATGGTGGTCTAATCCGCCAGCTGCAAGGACATGGGGTGGACTTAATCGCTCCGATCTCTCCCTCAAGCTTCCTGAAAATAGAAAAAGGTCTAAGATTAGTAGAAGCACTAGAATCACTTAAAGATTTTTTAAATTTTGTACTTCCTAAAGAGCAAGGTAAGCTCCCTAGATCTTTGCATTTTGAGGGTGTTTATTTTGCAAGATATCCTATAATATTTTGTGAGCTTCACTACCGATGTCTCTTCAACTTTTCGCTTATTTGATAAAATTTCCTTCAAGAACTTGGCGTATACTGTCATTTGACAAGCATATGCTTATGCGCTTCTAGAATATGCCAAATTGTTTATCCAGTTTCTCTCTTCTTTGCTTCTGAAGAAAATGTAAAGCAAACATAAATTTGCTTTTTTGCCGGTCTCTTCATTACTTCTTGTTTATCTTTCTTCTTCCTTGTCAAAACTTCGGATTTATTCTTCTTCTTGAGACCATCCTTTTGCTATGCCTTCACTTCACTTTTTCGATTTTCATTTGGGTCCATCAAATTCCTTCCAATTCTCAAAGACACTGCCTTGATCGTTTCTTTTAGGTTCTTCTCTATGCATCTTGGGAGAATTCCTAGGGCACTTTTAGAGAGCATGTCGGCAATCTGTCCCACATGTCTCTTTATGGTTTGAATAGAAACATCATGATTCTTAAATCTCTCCTTCACCTTAATTATGAAAGTCCTCATCAAATCCTGTAAGCTTGACTTATTAGGCTGTTGAAGCTGGTGCTACTGTCTCTGCTGATTTTGGGAGCCTGGAGTTCCTTGTGCTTGAGGTCTAGGTTTACTTTGTTGCAATGCATTCAAACTACAACTAGGTGAACCCCACAAAAATTCGGGGTGCCTCTGACCTAGGGAATTAAAATTGTTTCCACCTTGATAGCTGCCTTTGTCTAAATTCCACTTTTCCTCTAAAATTGAGGCCCGACACTCTTGTGTTGGATGGCCCATTCCTTAAAAATCACAACTAGTCGTGAATGGCTCTGGACCTTAGCTAAGGTCCATTTTCTGATTTCTTTTGTCATGGAGCAAAATTGAGCTTACATTTTGAAGTATTAGAATTTACCTGATATACTCCAACCACTTTTCTTATCTTATTCCTCTGCAGGCCATTGGTTTACATCCTTGGACAATTCATCAAGAATCAAAACAACCTCCTCAGGAATCTTCTTCATAAGAGGACCTCTGGCTGCATTGCTTCGAGTTCTCTTGGAGGTAGGTGTTAGTCCATCTCAAAAATCTTGGAGTTGCATCCACAGTTCAATTTTGTTATGCTAACATTTTCTTACTATCTCCTCGAACCTTTCCCATGCCTCGAACATTATTTCTGTGTCATTTTGGCAGAAGTTATGGATCTCCCTTATAAATTTTCTTGTTTTTGCATATGAGAAATAATTGTCTTGAAAATATTTGCTCATGTCTTCTTATGTTCTGCTGGAATCCATTGGCAAACTCAGCAACCAGTAGTTGGTATCATCGTTTAGAGAAAAGGAGAATGCTCTAAAATAAACCGCGTCCTTTGATACTCCACTGTACTAGAACGTGTTTCTGATCTCTTCAAATTTCATTAGGTGAATGTTGGATCTTCATTAGATTTTTCTTTGAAAATACAATTATTCTAGATAGCCTGGAACATCCCTTGCTTTTTTAAATATTGTTTGCTGCGATAGGCGGAGGTCTAATACTTAACAATCCGTGATCGTAGACTGGCCTGGCGTAGACTCTTAGTTATTTACTAGCCCTGGGTTTTGTATTTTCAAATCCATTTTCAATTAGAGGTTGATTCAGGTTGATTCTTTTTACTTTGTTGCTTTCAATAGTTTCATCAGCTCTAAGAGTTGCTTCAGCAGCTGCCCATGTGGCTGCTTCTATTTGGGTTGCTTCTCTTGCAGCTAAGTCAACTTGATCATCACCCTTTTTTGCCATATTCTCTCGGGTTGAAGATTGCCCTAACAATTTTTCGGTGAGTTCTTTCTCTTTTCTCAACTATTACAAGCAATTTTCCAACTCTGGATCATATAGAATCACTTTCCCGAAAGAGGATAGAGTCATACACCAGAGAAATTTAACTTATACCTGTTGTTGACGGCCAATTTTGACCTTCCTTTTTAAAATTAATTTATTCGCGCTTAACAATTTACAATAAATACTTTAAAAATAATTTTCTATTAATTAATATCTATTTTTTAAAATTAATTAAGTATTAGTTTCAAAGTTAATCACATAGTACTAATATTGTGTAATTACAAATTTATTTACTATTATAAAAATAACTTTTGTATATGCATTACATATGTTTTATAATTTAAAAAAATTACTCTTTAATTTCCAATGAATTAGGTTACTATGTTAATATTTTGAAATAAGTGCTATAATTCGAAATATGTGTCATTTAATAATTAAAATAATTAGTAACATATAGTAATTATAATTTCACCACATTTTATTAAAATTGTTAAGTTTATTTAAACTGATTTTAAAAGGGTTAGAGACTAAAAGGTTATAATTGTAATTCTTGAATCAAATGTAATTTGGCCATCTTTTAAATTAATTTTGGCCCAAATGCAAGCCTATGTCCGAAAATACCCAACCCAAACAATCCTCCCAATCTCTGTTGGCAATCCTTTCCATTACCTCTCAACCAATCACGACCTGCCACGTCACCCGTCTCCCACACTCATAAAATAAACACAAATCATCTGGGCCATCCATTTCTTAGAAAAATGGTCCACAATTTTAACTCCATTTCCTCTTCAATTTTAAAACCTTCAGAAGATTTAATCCTCACTATTGGATCAATAAGATCTAACGGACACCAAAACTCCCCATAAAAATTGAAAAATCTCTAAATATCGGGACAGTTGATCCAAAAATCAACGGCCCAGATCAAATCTCTCAACCATAACACAGAGATGACCAACCCCCATCTCCCAAAACCTAATCATTTCCCCTTTGAACCGTCGTCCTTCTTTCCCTTTCTTCTTTTTGCTCTCGTCTGCCCTAAACTCCATCAATCAACAGACCTTGCATAAAGTAGTGCAAGGTTGTAAAATAAATCTCAAATCATCTCGTTTGCCTCCCATATCCACGATTCTTGCTGAATCTTTGCCTATATCATCACCAAAAATTAGAACTCCCAAACCCTAACCTCAGAGATGGAACTTCAAATCGCTACTGGCCTTTCTAATCTGTGGCTTGCATGGTTGTTCCTTTTGTTCCTACACTCTTGGTCCCATCGTTCTTTCAATTTTCGCCATTCGATTTCAAAACCTTAATTGAAGAAAGAGACCAAAAGGTGAAACTTCAAACTCGCCTGATTTTTTCTTTCGTCCTTTCAAATCAAAGCGAGCAGGAGATGTTAACTGGCTTCATCATCAATATTCGACATCCAGAGGTCAAATGCAATGATCTCTGGGCATTAGGGTTCTGGCCGGTGGTTCCTTGTGCTTCAATGTTCAGCCTCTCATACCTCTCCATTCAGGTAAACTCAAACACCGATTTTCCCCCTGTCCTCTCTTATTTTACTCGACTATGCTCACATCATCAACTCATCGTCACTCTCCACCATCCTGGTTTGAATGCTGAACTCTAAGACCTTAAATGGAACTATAAATATTAGTCTTCAATGCTCTCACCTAACATATACCAACCAAGAGAACCTAACACTGAATACACTAAACACAAAAACACTAAGCACACTAGGGTTTCTGGTCTTAGCTTTTCTTATTATCTTCCTCTTTTTTGTCGAGTTCTTTGCTGGTTCAAGCTTGAAGTTTTCTGGAATCTTTGAGCAACAAAGGGATTCGTTTGGTCTGCTGCACTTAAGAAGGTCAGCACCTTTCTCTCCTTTTTCTTCTGTTCATCTCTTTGAATGATTTAGATATGTTGATGTTAAGTTTCTGTAGATTATATTTATGGTGCATGTGTTTGAAATGTTTGATATTTATGTTTTTTTTAGTCTTACAACCTTTTATGATCAACTTGTTCTATTATCAATTAGGTAAATGACAACCATTGATCTTTGTTATGAGTTTTCCTACAGTCTCCTTGCCTGAATTCTTACATGTTTATGTTCAATACAAACTACGTAGTTCTCAGTGACTTACAATAAACTCACCTCTGTTATTGCACTTCTGTAATTTTGTGAGGTTTGGAAGCTAAGTTTACTACCTGATAGTTATTGCTAAGACGAAACCTGAACTTGTTCAAGACTTATATCTCCTTGCCACTTAACCTTGAGCCTAAACTTGAAATCTCTCTTCTTGTGTTTATTTATTTTACTGAGTTATCACCAGTCTTTTATATTGTTTTAGCTATCATTATTATTGAACCAATCATGCTCATCTAAACTTCATTCTTTTTCCTTCACAGATGATTCTGCTGAGATTTCATCTTGTTTCCCTGCGCCTTATTTGCCTTATGATTGATTTCATTATTTAGTAACCTTAACTGATATACTCTTGAAAATCCAATATGCCCATATCACCTAACTAAGTTGAAAGAATTCAAGTGCTTAGATGCTTTTCTTCTCTAAATCTGTAGCCATTGACTCTGAGGGTAATTGCCGGGCTATCACTATAACTTTGTCATGATCATGCTCAACTGTTGTATGCATAGGAAACTATCTCATTTGCATCAAGCTGTTTTCTTCTCATGAATCTTTGCGGCATGTATATTCTGTAAGATTAAACTATTTTCCTCTACTCAGTGTAAGTCATGATTTGTTTGGATAAAGTCAACTAGTAATTGATGCACAACTAAGCTTGTTTGTTCCATAGTCAGTTGAGATCTTCACACATATGTGCATTACATCTCTGTCCTTAATCTCTTTGAGCCCCTGTTGAATTTCTGTAAAGTCTGCATGCATCTAACATTAGCTTATCCTCCATGAAAGTAGGATTTAGACATACTATTATAGTCAATTGATAGTTTTAGGAATTGAAGCATGGTCACTCCATACTTACATGTTAAGTTAGGCCTACGTTTGAATTGAACTTGTTTGATACAATGTTTCCATTTCCTTTCTTCATTTGCATGATCAATTTGGTTCTGTAATGTGTATGAGATACTATCTCACTTACCTTGCCTATGAACAGTTGACTGAATGTTGCTTGCCTCTTTGCTTAACTTTGTAACACCATGTTCTGATTTTAGTGATGCTTAGTCCTCCTCTTTACTATTAACCTGAAGTTGAACTTGACTCTCAAACCTTATGAAGCTCCTTTGTTGATATTATCTAAATACATTGAGTTGCTAATATGGTTAGAAGCATGACCCTGTTGTGACTTCAGGAGTCCCATATTTGAACCAGTGAAAATGTAATCATGATAAGAGTTTAATCCCATGACTTTGACAACCTTTCTATGGCACTAGCTGACCATGACTGTTGGTTTGAATTCGCCTTGATGTCTTTAAGGTGCCAAGGAATGTTATCAATACCAGTTTGAATATGTTATTCTATAATGATTCATTCCTGCAATGGTGTGATTATGAAGACTCTTTTTACCTATGTGTATTCTGGACTCAGCTCCTCCCCCCTTAGGTCTCCTTGATATGTGGTTGCCTATTTAGTATTAATAGTAATCTGTACTCTCTTGTGTTATTTTCATTAAGAGGAAAGTATATATTTTGTGGTAAATAATACTTTAGTACTTAGTTTGCATTGGAAGGGCCTCATTGGCATATAAAGCCGTAAAGAAAACATGTCTTAGTGATTATTCGGGAGCGGAGTTCGACTCTAGGTTGGGTTGCCCTCTCCGGCACAAGCATTGCCCTAGGCCTTGAGTCCCTTAGGAACTTTGAAGTGTCGGGGGATCCAAAGGGAGCATCGACCTCGAGTGGGGTTCCCGCCTTAGCTCTTAATGTATTGACGCATTCAGTTCTTTAAGGGTTTAGTGCTTAATGACAACGAAAAGTTTCCAATATGATTATTTGCTGAGTAAAGCCACCATATTAATGTATACTTTCCTCTACCCTATTAATCTTATTCTTGCTTCAACTATCTGTTTGTGTATTTGTTATGTACATCAAAGTATTATCTGTAATTAGAATATTTTAAATATATATGGATATGTGTCTAATGACCTCTTTATTTTTTGACATGTACATCTAGTTGGGCCTCTAAGTTCTTGATGAACTCAGCCCAATTCCAGCCTTATCGAACCGCTTCCAGGAGTCCAAAGTCAGATGTGTTCGCTTTTCTTTACTGCTGGGCCTACCTTCTTGAGGCCCAATCACAGAATCCAATTATCTTTCCCTCAACTCCTTTATCATTATTACTGCCTCGTTAATTTAGTTTACTGCTTCTACTAGTTTAATGTTAGTTGTATTTGTTATGTATTTATTGTTGTTTTATCTTTTATGTATATAACACTCAAACATTAGAACACATACCTTTATTTCATGGTTTGTATCATATGAATTTATGCAAGGCTTAAACAACATAGGATTGAAAAGGGAAATTAGTTAGAAGTAGCCCCTTAACTCACTAATTATAATCTGCTCGCTAATCATTATGTTTTTCACTCACCCTTCTTTCTTTTAAAGATTTCGAAATCCAAAACTTGGTAAAACATCAGCTCTATTTCAAAAAGGAAAAAAATCAGATTTCAGCTTCGTTTTCAAAGGAAAATCAGAACTTCGAAGAATTGTCGCCTTTAAGGAATTTTCGATAAATAACCCCCTTCTTTGAAAATCCTCCGAATCTAAGGTAATTCTAGATACACTTTACTTTTAGCATTGTGTAAATAACCACCCCCCAAATCAAAGTATTTTCATAATTCAATCCAATTTTATAAACTTATAAAATCTAGACCACTTATATATCAATTTCAAGACTCTTTTAGGATTTCTTGTGAATCTCTTTATAAACTCATATCCCTTTAGGACCTCGCATTCTTTCTATCAATATCACACTCAGGTATATAGTAAGCAGCGTTCCTTATCACTAGTCAACGCCTTTTATAAGTAAATGATCACAAACTTAGTCTAAATCCTATAGAGCTACCTCTGGTAAATTTTAAGGGATGCCAAACACCTTCCCCTTAGAAGAATAAGAACCCTTACCCATAATCTCAACGATTAGTAGACTAATTAAAACATGACTTAGTAATTAAATAGGAACCCTAGTATACCTTTAAATATTAAGTGCCGACTCTCTTTCATCAATAACAAAGAAACCACAAGTTGAATCATGTCTTGACCAGTGCAAAATAGGGTGACATGGTGACTCTGCTGGGGATTCACACTTAGGTTCTGACCTTAGCAGATTTTGACTAATTTATCTTCTAGATTTATTTGTACATTGCTTTGATTATGATCAAAACTGCAATTACATGCTTATATGCCTTATTTGCTCTTTTCAATTACCTGCTCTCTATGATCACTTTGCTATATTGCTGCTACACCCTTGCTTGCTACTGCTTTATATATACTGTCATCATATCTCTTCCTATCAAGTCTTGACCGTACATTATCACACACAATGGCACGTGAGGGTTGTCTTTTACACCCCTCCTAACCTTCTTTTCAAAACTCTTTAGTTTTAGAGAATGACTTTGTCGGGTCAACCGGCATAACTTCTCGCAGTTCTCATTCCAATTCAAAAGTAGGAAACACTCTACTCTAGTAAAATAAGTCATACTGCATAACTAGGTGAGTTGGCCCCAGGCATCAACACACAATTAGGAAAGCCACCCTGATGTCAATGGGTCATGCACCCAGCGGCATAATTTCTCTAGAAAGACAAACAAACATGATAAGACACTTACAGATCCAAAGCAAACACTTACCCAAATATGTTTCTTCTACCCACCATAGAAAATGGAAATCAACCAGAACATCCCCGAAATTAGCATGGTAATGGGAGCACCACATAAGCTGAAACAATGATGGAAGAATATTCGTCGGGAATACGGAGACGAAGTTCAGACACACCTAGGGGCATTAACCACATTGATGAACATCCGAGCAGACAGAGTACTCACTCGCACGCTAATAGAATTTTGGGATCCAGCTAAAGTGGAATTCAAATTTGCCGACTGTGAGCTGGTACCGACATTGGAGGAAGTCACAAGTTTTACGGAGCTTCCATTCAATGGAAGAAAGCCAGTACTGCCAGTTACTATGCCCGACTATCGGTTCTTGGATGCTCTAGGTCTACCAATAGCAGAAGTCTCAGAAGTATCGAGGATAGGTGGGTGATTCTCGACCAGATGTCGACAGGTTTGGGCACCGCGAAAGCTACGTATGGTATTTAGGGAAATTCCAATGTGACCAGGCGATATGGGAGCGCCTCAGGCCTATCACTTTCGCAATGACACTACTAGGATTATTGTTCTTCCCATAGCGAAGGGGCCGTATCAACATCAACCTGTTACTAGTGGTCGTGGCTACCTTCCGCGGCAATCTTCAAACTACCTTGGCCTATGGTATTAGCCGAGATGCTGAGAGCTTTCTCCGCCTATGTACGAGGATACGATTTCTTCAAAGGATGCAACCTGTTGCTGCAGATTTGGGCTACTGAGCACTTTTTCCATCAGGAGGCTACTATTGACTACTTCGTAGGTATCAGTAATATGATCCACAACCACAATGAAATAATGAGGCACTGGATCTCCCCATATGGGCAAGAAGAATGGAGGGAAACACTGACCAATCTGACAGGAGAATGGATCAATTAGAAACTCTCTTGGTTAGGCGGAAGAGCTATTTTGAGGACTCCCCAAAAGTACTTCATTAAGTTGATCAGATTGGAGGGCATTCAACCATACTCACCTCAGCGGGTCCTCAGACAATTTGGCATGATCCAAGATGTGCCCCTATCAATGAGGACGACGCTGTACGTGGGACTACAATGGCCAGATCTGAATCGCAGGATAAGAAAACTGCAAGAAGAGTGATATGACCAAGTAACAATGCCTATGGGTCAAAATTCATGGTGCACCCACGAGTACTACGTCTGGATTAACGAAGAAGAAGAAGAACTGGACTGCCCGAGCAGAGAGGGTATAGCTTGGTTAGAGGATGCGGTGGTTTCTTTACAGATTTACCAAGAGATCCTGCCACTCTATCTTGTGACCACATCAATGCATCGTCAGGTAGTCCTGGGATCCGTTGACCATATGTTGCCACCGGATGAAGAGGATGATCGGGTGGTAGAATACATCCAGATAGAGTCAAGCACAAAACCAGAAGAAGATCCAGAGGAGGAGTCTGAATTCAATGATGATGAGGAAGAGTTTGAGGAAGACCCGGAGGAGGATCTGGAAGAGGACCCAGAAGAAGAAAAGGGCACTGGAAGAGACTCAAGGGATGGTTATTAGAATTCGCTGATTTTCCCTCCTTTCCCCACTTTGTACCCCTATTCCTAGTTCTCTCTTTTACTTTCCAAAGGGGCGAATTGTCTAATCCATGCAACTCTATGATGTGATCCTTGTTCCCACTTGTATCAGCCCAAATTATCAATGAAAAATGAAATTGCTTCGGATTTAAATGAGTCGAGTCTAAATGTCTGTCAAACATTTTGCGAACGAATTAGGCCTACCTCCGGCAAATGAGAGGTCCCTGCGAATTTTAGGAACACGCTAGCTGTAATACACTAACTATCTGCTCTATGTGATTTCCTGCTCGTATAAATGAAGAAACTGACTCTTGCTCTTTTTCCTTTCTTTCTTCTTATTTTCTTTTGCTTTATTATTACCCAAAAAAAAAAACAAAGTTGGGTTGCGTCGACTAAAACTAGAGGAGCCACCGTACAATCTAAGGTCTAAGGGAAATATGTCAGCTACAGAAGACCAAACTGAATATGCTCTGGTCGTAGCCGATAGCCTGGGGCGATCGAGGGAAAAGGACAGTACTAGAAATGATGAGCACGTGGCTTGAATGGCCCAAGAAATGGAATCCTTAAGAGAAGAGGTACATCATATCAGAGAATTGGCGCACTTGGCCGTGAGAACACTTCCTCAACCACCCAAATTCCCTTGGATTCACTCCTAGATCATTTTCCTTCAACATCACGCCAAAACATCAACACTCCAACCTCAACCCCCACCACTCAAGTTATACCCCCAGTAACACCCGCTAACCCTTGAAACCCCCTATTCACACTCCTTACGTACCGCAATATCCTCAGACTTCACAAAACCCGCCTATTACCACTAATGCAACTACCCCTCCTCATGACGGAGTCACTTTCACCACCAACCAGCACATACCTGTGGCACATGCCGCTACTCACGAGCGGTATGTTCCCCCTATATATGCCATTACCAAACCTATATTTACAACACCCCTCAAGGTCAGGGTGCCATATGAGATCGATTAGTACTCCGAGATAGAGAGAGAGGCCAGGCGTAAGGAAGAAGACTCAGTATCTGAACAGTTGCAAATGTTGAGAAAGCAAATGAAGAGTCTCCAAGTTGCCCGAGGAAGTGAAAGACTAGACTATGAGGACCCGTGTATTCACCCGGATGTGGATATGCAGTAGGGTACAAACCCCCAAAGTTTGACACCTTCGATGGGACGGAGGACCCTCACGCACATCTGAGGACTTATTGCGACAAGTTGGTCGGTGGGGAGGAATGAGAAACTAAGGATGAAATTGTTTATAAGGAGTCTGATGGGAGAAACACTCACCTGGTATACCAGATAGGACCTGCGAAATTGGAGAACTTGGAAAGATATGGCGGAGGACTTCATGAACCATTTTCGATTTAATATAGAGATCACTCCTGATCGGTTCGCACTGGTGGACCTGCAAAAAAAACCATTTGAGTCATTTCAATAATATGCATGACGATGGAGGTCGGAAGCTACCAAGACGCAATCATCGCTGGACGATAGTGAACTAACCAAGTACTTCATCCGAGCCCAAGAGGGAATATACTTTTAAATGATGATGGGAATGATGGGTCAAAAGTTCCCCGAGCTGGTTAAGATGGGATATTTCATTAGAAGAGGGCATAAAGTATGGTAAGGTGCAATCTATGGCAGCACTACAAGCGGCGAGTGAGCCATCCAGTCAGGATCGATCGATAGCGAAAAGAAAAAGAAAGAAGAGGTCTCAACAGTTGTCCCCTACTACCAAACTAACCCATCTCATGGAAGCACCTCTTATTCCCCAAACAACCACTCACCACCACCTATTTACACTACAATCTATAATACCTAACCATACTACCACCCTCAACCACAATACAACCCTCCTCGAGCCAACAACCACCAAAACCCTCTACGACCATATGCTCTTGTCCAAACCACTACTCACCAAAACTAGCCTGTGTATGTACCGCGTCCTTGTCCCAGCTTTGAAGAAAGGGGTCCTAGAACCTATACCCCGATTACTGAGTCTCTGGCCCAATTGTTTGAAAGGTTGAGAAGAGTAGGATTGATACACCCAATCGAGGGAAGGGTTCCTGAACATCCCTCCAAATATTTTGATGCCACTAAGAGATGCATGTATCATTCCAATGTATCCGGGGCGCGATACTGAAGACTATTTCAAGTTGAAAATGAAATTGAAACCTTGATCAAGAGCAGAGCCATCCAGTGAACTCCAACACCACCTAATTTTGCAACCCATTGCCAAATCATCGAAACCACGGAGCCAACACGATCACATTAGACGTTGAATATGTCCTGAGGGGAACTATTATCACTATAGGAAATGCAGGAGCCGCAAGGATCCCTCCTCAAAAGGCTCCAATCATTACAGTACAGCTAAGGCCTACAGTGACAGTTCAAACCTATCCGCAGCAACCTACCGACGCTACTCAGGATGAAGAAGATCGGGAGTATAAAACCGTCCCATGGATGTACCGGCAAAGGGGAAAGGCCAAAATGACAGACTCTGCCGCAGCCCAAGGTATGACTAGGTCTGGGAGATGCTACGCCGCTGAAAAGGCCAATCAAGGAAATTCGGGGAGAGAACAAATTTTAAGGAGGAACATAACGGACCAAGAAGCTGTTGAGGTCTGGAAGAGAATGTCAAGCAAAGAGTATTTCGTGGAAGAACAGTTGAAGAAAACTCCAGCATAGATATACATGATGAATCTATTGATGAGTTTGGATAGCAGGTAAGTGTATCAAGTAACATCACCGGTGAGGCATTGGCTGCGACAAATGGGAAAATGGTAGAAGCAAACATGATCACTTTCAGAAGAGACGAACTTCCTGTCAAAGGCGCAAGTCACAACAAGGCTCTTCATATCACTGTCAAATACGGGGACAAATTGGTATCTTAAGTGCTGTCGATGGAGGATCAGGAGTCAACATTTGTCCGCTCTCCACTCTGTGGGAGATGGGAATTCATTTGAGGGAGGTCAAAGAAATCCACATAATGGTGAGGGCCTTGACGGTTCGCAAAAGGATGTTATTGGAGAAATTTATCTAGCCTTGAAAATTGGGCCGGTCGACTTTCCAGTGCTATTTCAAGTGATGGACATCTCCTCTTCTTACAATTTGCTGCTAGGCAGGCCCTAGCTACATATGGCAGGGGCCGTACCATCTACCTTGCACCAATGCATAAAATTTGAGTGGGGATGCCAGGAGATTGTGGTCCATGGAAAGTAGGGTCACTCCGCCTATTTGGAGTATGTTGTCCCATTAATTGATGGACTAGAATAAGTCGACTTCCATGCTGTATAAATCATGCAGACTACTAAGGTGGAGAATACTGAATAGAATCTGGGAATGCAATCGCCGTATAGATCCAAGATGGCTATGAGGGAGATGATGAAATATGGATACAATCCAGGAACAGGGCTGGGAGCCAAATCAGATGGGATCAAAGAACCAATTGAACACAATGGGCAGAAAGGAAGAGCTGGTATAGGATATTAACCTCTAGAAGGGAAAACTCGTACCGTTAGCTCCGGGAAAATGATTTTTGTGCTAGAGAATGTTTCAAGTGTGGGACAGATTTCAACACCCGAAGATGATATCATCGACGAGATGTGAAAGCTGTTTGTGAATATGACTGAAGAATGGTGTGAAGGAACTAACATCAAGACACCGACTATCAGATATGCTGAACCAGTTGAAGAGATGCAGAATTGGACAGCTAGTCCATCTTTGGTTTGCCGGGAGTCTTGGTACTATGGAACTGTAAGGGTTTTCTTTTGAAAGAGCACGGTCAATCGAGGCCTGTACCGTGTCTGTACCCTTTTGTTATTTGCCTCTTGTGAACGCTTAAGACGTTCCTCTTTTGATGAAATAAAAAGAATCTTTTTCCTAAATATGGCAACTCTATTTTGTTGCTTTATTTATACCTAGCTTTTCTTTTCAGTAACCAAACCGATAAATAACTGCGTTCCGTGATTATGACACGTAACAAAACCGCTGAGCATAATGATCCGGATTATGAAGAATCTGACAAGAGTATGTTGCCAAAAAATCTCATATAGGAGATCGAATAGCTAGAGAGTTAGAAGAAGCCCAACCTAGAAGAAACGACAGTAGTTAATCTTGGAAGCGAAGAAGACATGAAAGAAACCAGAATCAACATTCACCTAGAAGCTGAGCAGAAGGAAAGAATGATTGAGCTCCTTCGACAGTACGTCGATGTGTTCACATGGTCCTATGATGACATGCCGGGATTAAGCACCAAAATTGTCTCACATCAACTACTTACTAACCCTACCAGACCGCCGGTCAAGCAGAAGGCCAGGAAGTTCAAACCTGATTTAAGTCTGAGGATAAAAGAAGAGGTGACCAAACAAATAGAAGCGATGTGGTGAGGGTCACTAACTAGTCAAGCTGGTTGGCCAACATCGTCCAAGTGCCCAAAAAGGACAAAAAGATCAGAATATGTATGGATTACTGAGATCTTATCAAAGCTAGTCTAGAGGAGGATTTCCCCTTGCCAAATATCCACATTCTCATTGACAATTGTGCGAAGCATGAACTGCAGCCATTTGTGGATTGTTTTGCTGGATACGAGGAAGACGTAAACAAGACAGCTATCACCACTCCTTGGGGAGTCTATTGTTATAAGGTTATGTCCTTCGATCTCAAGAATGCTGGCGCCACCTACATGAGGGACATGACGAACCTCTTTCACGACATGATTCATAAGGAGATCGAAGTGTATGTGGATGATGTCATCATAAAATCTCGAAAGAGTTTAGAGCACTTGGACGACTTAAGGAAATTTTTCGAACGCTTGCGAAGGTATAGTTTGAAGCTGAACCCAACAAAGTGCGCGTTCGGAGTCCCTACTGGAAAACTATTGGGTTTTATTGTAAGTAGGAAAGGGATAGAATTAGACCCGTCAAAAATCATCGCCATCCAGGAATTACCACCACCAAAGAGCAAGAAATATGTCATAAGTTTCTTGGGAAGTTTGAATTATATCAATCGCTTCATAGCCCAGTCCACAATAATCTGTGAACCTATCTTCAAACTATTAAAGAAGGATGCTACCACGAAATGGACGGAGGAGTATTAGAAAGCCTTCGACAGAGTCAAAGAGTATCTTTTAAACCAGCCAGTGTTGGTTCCCCCTGAACCAGGGAAACTATTGTTTCTCTATTTGTCAGTCTTGGATAATGCCTTCGGCAGTCTGTTGGGGCAGCACAACGAAACTGGAAGAAAGAAGCAGGCCATCTACTACTTAAGCAAGAAGTTCACACTGTGCGAGGCCAAGTACACTTCGATAGAACACACTTGTTGTGCTCTGACCTGGATTGCTCAAAAGTTAAGGCATTACACGTCAGCATACACCACGTATTTGATATCTCGGCTTGACCCGCTCAAGTATATTTTTCAGAAACCAATGCCTATCGGAAAGCTAGCTAAATAGCAAATTCTCCTCAGCGAATTTGATATTGTGTACATAACTCAGAAGGCTATCAAAGGACAAGCTACAGCCGACCACCTCGCCGAGAATCTAGTGGATGGGGATTACGAGCCACTTACCACGTATTTCCCCGATGAAGAAGTACTATTTGCCGAGGAAGATATTGTAGAATCATACCTTGGGTGGAGAATGTTCTTTGATGGAGCAGCAAATTTCGAAGGAGTCGGGATTGGAGCAATCTTGATTTCAGAATCTGGACAACACTACCCAGTGTCGTTAAAGATAAGATTACTTTGTACCAATAATATGGCTGAATACGAGGCATGCATCCTTGGAATCAGAATGGCAATCGACATGAACATTAAAGAACTTTTGGTCATAGGAGATTCTGATTTGCTGATCCACCAAGTCTAAGAAGAATGGTCAACCAAGAATGTCAATATACTGTCGTACCTGCACTGCGTGAAGGAGCTGTGCAAGAAGTTCACAAAGATAGAGTTCAAGAATGTCCCCAGAATTCAGAACGAGTTCGCAGACGCCCTTGCAACCTTATCATCCATGATTCAGCATCTAGACAAGAACTACATCGACCTATCGAGGTAGAAATCAAAGATTGACATGCCTATTGCTTCCATGAGAATGAAGAACCAGATGGTAAACCTTGGTATCACGACAGCAAGAAGTTCCTTGCGACCCAGGAGCACCCCGAACTAATGGTCAATAGCGAGCCCTTGGGAGGTTGGAAAACCACTTTTTCCTCAATGGGGAAGTCTTGTATAGGAGGACCCCAGACTTAGGTTTGCTGAGATGTGTAGACGCTGCCGAAACAACCAGACTGTTGGAAGAAATACATGCAGAGATGTGCAGACCCCACATGAACGGGTTCACGTTAGCCAAGAAGATTTTGAGAGCTGGATACTTTTGGATGACTATGGAAAGTGACAGCAACCGCTATGTGCAGAAGGGTCACCAATGCCAGATTCACAGAGATTTTATCCGGGTTTCACCAAATGAGTTAAATGTAATGGGTTCACCCTGGCCTTTCTGGCCTGGGGCATGGACGTGATAGGACCCATAGAATGTGCAAAGTCAGATGAACATTGTTTCATTTTGGTAGCCATCGAATACTTCACCAAATGGGTCAAAGCATCTACTTATAAGGCCGTCACAAAGAAGGTAGTGACAGATTTTGTCCGGAACATCATTTCCAGATATGGGATACCAGAGTCTATTATTACTAACGACGCTGCAAACCTTAATAGTGACCTCATGAGGGAAATCTGCGAAAAGTTCAGAGTCGTTCATCGCAATTCCACAGCCTACAAACCACAAATGAACGGGGCAGTCGAGGTAGCTACAAGAATATCAAGAGGATTCTGCGGAAGATAGTGGATAATCACAGACAATGGAACGAGAAGTTACCTTTCACTTTATAAGTTTACTGGAATACCATGAGGACATCTACCATACATGTTGGTATACAGCACCGCAGCAGTGATACCCGCAGAAGTCAAACTACCGTCCTTAAAAGTCATTCAATAGGACGATACAGAGTGGGTAAGCGTTAAGCAAGAACAGCTCATACTCATTGATGAGAAAAGAACGGAAACAATATGTCATGGACAACTATATCAAAAAAGGATGGCTAGTGCATTTAACAAAAGAGTGAAGCCGTGACAATTCATGCCAGGGTAGTTGATTCTAAAGAAAATCTTTCCTCATCAAGAAGAAGCTAAAGGGAAGTTCGCATCGAACTGGCAAGGTCCTTACGTGGTCTAGAGAGCACTGTCTGGTGGAGCTCTAATCTTAGCAGAAATCGATGGAAATGTCAGCACGAAGCCTATCAACTCGGAGGTAATCAAGAGGTGCTTGAAGACAGATAGAGTTAGGATTTTGATGTAACAGAAATACGTTCAACCTGACTTCCCACGGAGGGATACGTAGGCAACCCACGTAGGCTTCAGTTTCTCTCCCCCTTTCTTTTGTAATAGAAAAACCAAATGTCATTTTTTATGATGTTTAGGAACTACACCTACTTGGTTTCCTAAAAAGGAATATGTAGTCAATCCTCATCGGATTCAGTCACCTTTTGTAATTGAACTATGTTCTGGCCTGATTCCACTTGGATTCGTAGGCTATCCGAGTCAGACTCAGCTATTTTCATTTCTTAAGCTCATCATTTTGCATCTGTTGTAATTGAACTACGTTTGACTTGATTCCGTTTTGGATGCGTAGGCTGCCTGGGTCAGGCTCGATCGTTTCATCACATTTCATCATTATCCCATGAAGTACATTCTGATATGATTTCGTTTTGGATATGTAGGCAACCTAAAAGGGTTCGGTCATAACCTTAGGAAACCTCTATAATGCATTAGTCTTAATTAGGATGCAGTCGCAACATCAAGAAGTCGCGTTGTCAGAGACACCATGGAAGATCGACATCAATGGACGAAGTTCTCAGAGAAATACGATTTGCGTGTAGAGAACCTTTCGTAACATGTCATAATCCAGAATGACAACATTTGCCTTAAAAAGAAACAAGTCTTTTCAAAATAATTTCTAAAATATATATATATATAAAGTTATCTGTTCCATCTACCAAACTCCATGGGGAAATCATGTAGAAGGCTGGGGCAAATCAATACCATGGTCGATGTAAACCAACTTTTCTCCTCCCCTACTAAGAAGTTTTCTTTGAGTGCAGGGTCAACAGGGAGTAAAAGAATCGCTGGGACCACACTGGAGCAAATGATGGACCCCCCCACTTGACTAAGATTATCTCTCCTCCTTTTGCTTTAAAATTCCAAGAACAACTAAGACTAACTCTTGAATCCTTTGTAGGTGCTTTGGAATCAGACAGCTGACACAGAAATCTGTAAATAGCAAACCATCTGCTCAATCAATCGGAGCATCCTGTACAAATCGCACGACGTCTTCGCTCATCGAAGTCTTGTAAATTGCAAACCATCTGCTCAATCAATCGGGGCATCCTGTACAAATCACACGTCAGCTTCACCAATCGAAACCTTATATATAGCAAACTGTTAGCTCAATCAATCGTAGCGCCTTGTACGAATCGAACGTCGGCTTTGCCAACTGGAGCATTGTATTTAGCAAACTGCAAAATTCCCAACAAAAAGCAATCCACAACACTGCTCTGTCAATCACGAACACCGGAATAGACAATCGCAAACCTCGTCACCAATGGTCTACCAATCGATGGCCGCAACTTAGCTTTGCAGTCAAGAGTATCTCTTGGGCATGCTTATATTTCATTTCTCTATTACCTTGAATGTTTTAACATTTTGTTCGTGCAACTTTAGGCATGATTTCGATCACTCCGGTGCTGAGAATACTTTATATTTCAATGCAAAGCTCTCCCAATACCGGAGACGCACTCTGTAAATCAAGCTCTCCCAACGAGTGGAGACTTTTCTCAGTGCAAAGCTCTCCCAAAAATCGACACACTTTACCAATCAAGCTCTCCTAACAAGCAGAGGCAATTTTCAAATGCTCCGACAGTTGCGGAATGGTACACTACTCAGCTAACAAATCGAGTCATGATCAAATATCCCATCATCCCAATCCCAAATAACAACTCGGTGACAGTCAAACATCATCATTTCTGCATCATTCACATTGCATCTTAATATATTCTGCGTTACAATATATTAGTATGCATATATTTCATTTCATTTTGCAAAAACAAATACCGCAGCGTGGAACTACTTCTTAGCAGCAGACGAACTACAACGCTATGGGGACAGCCAACCCAGTAGCGGACCCAAGATCCCAGCTCAAGATGACCAGTGAGCTCAAAATTTCGAATCATTTAAATCAGGCTGCAAAATTCAAGCCATCATGAGTGACCAATATTCTGTCTCTCCATATCGTCACAATACGACACTGGGGCAATTCCTACAAATGCCGCTTCCCTAAAGTCCCTACTCCAAAACTACATGAGGCCTGATCCTCGTTAAACCCGAGGTAATGTAAGCAATTCAAAGCCAGAATCCGGCCCCAATATTCGTAAATCTTTCCAGATTCTTCCTCTATTCCATCATGCAATTCACCATCCTCATTTCCAGCAATACTTGTCTAAAAGTCAGGACAAAATTGGCTTTGGTTCAATTTCTTTGCCGAAAACTCTTTCATCATCTTTGGTCAAAGAGGGGCAGTTGTTGACAGCCAATTTTGACCCTCCCTTTTAAAATTAATTTATTCACGCTTAACAATTTACAATAAATACTTTAAAAGTATTTTTCTATTAATGAATATCTATTTTTATAAATTAATTAAGTATTAGTTTCAAAATTAATCACATAGTACTAATATTGTGTAATTACAAATGTATTTACTATTATAAAAATAACTTTTGTATATGCATTAGATAGGTTATATAATTTGACAAATTACTCTTTAATTTTTGATGAATTAGGTTACTATGTTAATATTTTGAAGTTCGGGCTATAATTCGGAATATGTGTCATTTATAGAAGATTAATTAAAATAATTAGTAATATATAGTAATTATAATTTCACCATATTTTTATTAAAATTGTTAAGTTTATTTAAATTTATTTTAAAAGGGTTAAAAACTAAAAGGTTACAATTGCAATTCTTGAATCAAATGTAATTTGGCCATCTTTTAAATTAAGTTTGGCCCAAATAAAAGCTCATATCCGAAAATACCCAACCCAAACAATCTTCCCAATCTCTATGGGAAATCCTTGCCATTTCCTCTCAACTAATCACGACCTGCCACGTCACCCGTCCCCCACACTCACAAAGCATACACAAATCATCCCCATTTCTTAGATCAACGGTCCATAATTTAAACTCCATTTCCTCTTTAATCTTAAAACCCTCAGAAGACTTTATCCTCACCGTTGGATCAATAAGATCTAACGGACACAGATGTCCATCCCCACTTCATGAACGGCCATGGTGATAAAACTGAGTAGAGCATCGCCCACGGGTTGATGGATCATTGGGGCGTGCCTTTGGCATTCGTCACATTTTCGAACGAATTCCTTTGCGTCTTTTTCCATATCGACCCAATAATAACTGGCTCTGATTATTTTTCAAATCAATGACCGGTGCCTGAATGGGGTACACTCTTGGATTTCTCTCAAAATGTACTCAGTATCACCAGGTCCCAGACATATTGCGAGTGGGCTACCAAATGTTCTTCTGAACAAGATTCCGTCTTCGGACAAGCTAAATCGGTCCGCCTTTGTACGCAGGGCCCGCGACTCTTATGGATCCGAGGGCGGTTTACTAGAGTTGAGATATTTTACGTATTTGTTCCTCTAATCCCAATTTAGGCTCGTTGAATTGATCTCAGCGTGGCCTTCTTCCACTACTGACCTCATAAGTTGTATGACTTATCTCGAGTCGAACTCGTCGTCTTCTATCGATGACCCCAAGCTGGCGAGGGCAGCGGCCTCGCTATTTTGATCCTGAGGTATATGTTGTAAGGTCCACTCTTTGAACCGATGTAAAGTCATTGAAGTTTGTCTAAGTAACTTTGCATCCGTTCCTCGTTGACCTCGAACGTTCCATTGACTTGATTTACCAAAAGAAGGGAGTCGCACTTGGCTTCGATCACTTCCGCTTCCAAGCTCCTGGCTAGTTCTAGGCCTGCACTCATGGCTTCATATTCGACCTTGTTGTTAGTCAATTTCACAGTCTTAATAGATTGTCTAATTATATTACCTGCTGGTGGCTTCAATACGATGCCAAGTCTGGACCCCCTTGCGTTCAAGGCACCGTCTGTGAAGAGGGTCCATATTGCCGAGGAAGTTCTTGAGTCAACTAATAACTCTCTTTCGACCTCGGGTATTAGGGTCAGTGTGAAATCGGCCACAAAGTCTGCCAACATCTGAGATTTAATGGCGGTCCGAGGTCGATATTCAATGTCGTACCCACTTATTTCTATGGCCCATTTGGCCAATCGGCTCGAGAGCTCAGGCTTATGCATAACATTCCTCAATGGATAAGTCGTTACGACGCATATGGGATGACATTGGAAGTACGATTTCAGTTTCCTTAAAACACTTAAGAAAGCGAGCGCTAGTGTTTCTAGGTAGGGTACATAGTTTCGTCTTCGCCTAAGGTTCTGCTGATATAGTAAATTGGGAATCGGTACCTTGTTCTTCCCGAACTAGAACTTTGCTTACCGCTATCTCCGAGACCGCCAAGTAAAGGTACAGTTGTTCGTCCGCCTTCGGTGTATGAAGCAATGGCGGGCTCGATAAATACCTTTTGAGCTCTTCCAAAGCTTGCTGGCATTCCAGGGTCCATGAAAAGTTGTTATTCTTTTTCAATAGTGCGAAGAATCGATAGCTTCTATCAGACAACCTCGAAATAAATCGCCCCAGAGCGGCTATTCGCCCGGTCAACTTTTAAACGGCTTTCACGTTGTCTAGGACTGTGATACCTTTGAAGCTTTGGTCTTTTCAGGGTTGATCTCGATTCCCCGATTTGACACCATGAATCCAAGGAATTTACCCGAACCCACTCCAAACGCGCATTTTTTTGGGTTCAACTTCATGTTGTACTGCTTCAATATACTGAATATTTCCTGCAAATGTCTTAAATGATCCTCTGCTCATAGGGACTTAACTAGCATGTCGTCAATATAAACTTTCATTATCTTCCCTAATTGTTTCTCGAACATTCGGTTTACTAGGCGTTGGTATGTGGTACCAGTATTTTTTAACCCAAATGGCATTACATTAGAACAGTATGTGCCATATTTAGTGATGAGGGAAGTTTTTTCCTAATCACCTGGGTCCATTGGTATTTGGTTGTAGCCGGAATATGCGTCGAGAAAACTAAGGGTCTCGTGGCCAGCAGTAGCATCGATTATGCGGTCGATGTTGGGCAAGGGAAAAGAGTCTTTAGGACATGCCTTATTCAAATCTTTATAATCTACACACATTCTTAATTTATTCCCTTTTTTAGGGACTACCACTACGTTAGCCAACCAATCCGGGTATTTGACCTCCCGAATAGACCCTATCTTTAAAAGTTTAGTAACCTCATCCCTGATGAAAGCATGCTTAATTTTGGACTGGAGCCTTCCTTTTTGTTTAACCTGATGGAACTTCGGATCCAGGCTCAGCTTGTGAATGGTTATCTCCGATGGGATACATGTCATATCGAGGTGGGACAAAGCGAAGAAGTCTTCGTTAGTTGTAAGAAATTGAATAAGTTTTGTCCTAAGCTCGGGGCTCAGCATCGAGCCCAGGTATACCTTTTGATCGGACAAGTCTTCTCGTAGCATGACTTGTTCCAGTTCCTCGACCACCGATTTAGTGGCATCGAAATTGTCAGGGGTGATAAAAGATCTGGGAATCCCATAATCATCATCTTCGACATACGTTTGTTTGTGCACACCTACTGAAGATGGTATCTGTGATTGCTATTTTGTCCTGTCTTCGATCATTTGGTTTGGAACCGTTGGTGCTAGCATCACCTCTTTGACCGCGAACATTTCTTTCGCGGCTGGTTGCTCCCTGTAGAACATTTTAACTCCATCGAGCGTCATAAGTTTCAACGCCTGGTGCAGTGTCGAAGGCACTGCCCTCATGTCGTGGATCCATGGTCTCCCAAACAGAGCATTGTACCTCATATCCCCTTCGATCACACAGAAATTTTTTTCTCGAATGGTTCCAACAGTATTTATCTTTGTTTCTCGAAGGGTTCCAGCGGTATTTATCGGTAACGTTATCTCACCCTTGGTGGTCTCACTTGCCATGTTGAACCCGTTAAGAACTCGGACTGTAGGAACGATCTGGTCTAGCAGGCCGAGTTGCTCCACGACCTATGATCGAATGATGTTGGCCGAGCTACCTGGATCAATTAACACACGTTTAACTCTAATTTTATGTATGAGTATAGATATTATCGGTGCGTCATTATGGGGTTGTACAAACCCTTCTGTGTCCTCATCGTTGAAAGATAAAGTTCCCTTTGGCGTGTAATCCCGAGTGCGCTTCTCCGTAGTAATGGATATTTTGGTGCATTTCAACATCGGCCCCTGAGGGGTATCGACTCCACAGATGATCATGTTGATGGCTTATTGAGGTTCTTCTTGCGTCGTCTGTTTGTTGGGATTCTTGTTCCCGAAATGACTTTTGGCTCGGTCACTCAGGAATTCTCGAAGGTATCCATTATTGAGTAGCCGAGCTACTTCCTCTCTCAGTTGCCGAAAATCTTCCGTTCTGTGACCGTGACTGCCATGATATTTGCATATTTGGTTAGGATCCCTATGGGTCAGATTAGATTGTAGTGGTCGAGGCCATTTAGTATCTTTGATGCGACCGATAGCCGATACAATAGTGGAAGCATCGACATTAAAGTTGTAATCCGATAGCCGTGGTGCTTCTTTATTCCCGATGGGCCTCTCGAAGCTACTTTTGGTCATGAGCCCCAGGCTGCTTTGGCCTCTTTCACTTCTCCTTTAATTTCTTAGGGAGTTCCGCCCCGATACACTAATTTTTTTGTCCTCGTGATATGGCTGATGTCGATCTCTGTTCGATCTTGGTTCGTGATCAATATCCCTTCTGATTTTATCAAGAACTCTAATGGGATAAATGGATCTCGAAGGGGCCTCGAGCTAATCGTCTTCGACTCTGATTTTCTACTGGTATCGGTTATGTATGTCAACCCATGTGACAGTAGGGTATTCTATTAAGTTCTGCATTAGTTGCTGTGAAGCCGCTGAGCTTCGAATATTGTGTCCCTGAGTGAAAACTTGAACAGCCCAATCGTCAGTGACTGGCGGCAGATCCATCTGTTCCATTTGAAACCGGGACACGAATTCTCTAAGCTGCTCGTTATCCTTTTGTTTGACTTTGAAAAGGTCCGATTTCCTCATTTCGACCTTGATGGCACCCGCGTGTGCCTTCAAAAATGAATCTGCAAGCATAGCAAATGAGTCAATAGAATTAGGAGGTAAGTTGTGATACCATATCATGGGCCCCTTTGATAGGGTCTCCCCAATATTTTTCAATAGAACGGATTCGATCTCATCGTCCTCCAGGTCGTTCTCTTTGATAGCACATGTATACGAGGTTACATGCTCGTTCGGGTCGGTCGTTCAGTTATACTTGGGTATTTCGGGCATATGGAATTTCTTGGGGATCAGTTTCAGAGTCATGCTCGGTGGAAAAGGTTTTTGCACGAACTTCCTGGAATCCAGGATTTTTAACACTGAAGGTGCCCCTGGGATTTGGTCTACCCTGGAGTATTAGGTTTCGAGCTTTTTGTTATTTGCCTTGATTTTTTTTGCTCCTGATTCTATCCATTTTGTCAGTTCCTCGAGCATCTTCATAATTCCACGGTTTGCGCTCGATTCACATTCATTCGACCTTCCTACGATCGATTCATCCCTGTGGGTAATTTCCCTGGAAGGATCGGGCTCAACCCTGTTCGGGATTTGGCTTCGATTTTGTTTGAGCTATCGCCGTCTGTTGATCCTGTAATTGTGACGACCCGGCCAGTCGTCTCGTGGGTTACCACTCCGTCTCCCCCGTTTTCTATCTCATTATATTTCGTTATTTGTGTTTTATGTAATCAAGTTGAGTAGTTGAGTTCGGAGTGAAATCGGTGAGAAATGAGACACTTAGTCTCTTTAAAGGAGGCTCAAGTTGTAAAAGTCAACTGTATGTTGACTTATGAGTTAGAAGACTCGGATGTGAATTCAGATGATTCGGTTAGTTTCGGGAGAGGATTTATGACTTAGGAGTGTGATCAGAATTAGTTTTGGAGGTTCCGTGTAGAATTAGGCTTGAATTGGTGAAGTTAGAATTTTGGCGATTTTCAATTGATAGGCGAGATTTTTATCCGAGGGTCGGAATGGAATTCCGAAAGTTTCTATAGCTTCGATATGTGATTTATGACTTGTGTGTAAAATTTCAGGTCATTCGGACGTGGTTTGGTTGGGTTTAGATTAAAAGAGCGATTTAGAAGATTTTGAAATCCTTAGGCTTGAATCCAACGCGCATCTGGTGTTGAGAGGTTGTTTTGAGCGTTCCGATGGTTGGAACAAGTTTGAATAATGTTATGGGATATGTTGGCATGTTTGGTTGAAGTCCCGAGGGCCTCGAATGGATTTTGGCTGGTGGATGGAGTTTAACGTTGGCATTCAAGAATGTGTTGATGTTGTCTATTCAAGAATAAGTGGTATAACATTATGCAAATGGGCTACAAATTCAGTTTTAATCAAAGCATTAGATCCGTATCGAAATTTCGGAGTCATAGCAAAAAGAATCGTCCAATTCGGACATCGTATGAGAAAGTTATGCCTATTTTCGTGTCAGGAAAAAAAAATCTGCAGATATGTCAAATCTGCGATCGCAGATTGACCGCAGATTAGCTGTGCGAACCGCATTTTTGACCTAGAGATCGAAAATTGAGGCAGAACTTGGGGCGAGGCTTGCGATTTCTGCGACCAAAAATGCGAACCGCAAACCTGTTATGCGACAGGTTTGCGGATCGCATTTTTCGCCTGACAGGGGTATTTTAACGCGATTTTTGATACTTTTTAAGTAGAACTCAGTGCCCATTTTGTTCTACAAGACCCATTTTCGTTACCCACAAAGAGGAACACCTCCAAACACCCTAGAATCACAACAAACCAACTTCAAAACCATATCCAAAGGAGATTATCTTGTGTAGATTCTTAAAGAAGGGGATTTGACCATTCTAAACACATTGGGAGCTAGAGAGCTTGGATTAAAGTAAGTCTTGAAGAAATTCTTGGAGGGATTTCAAGGGAAATATTGGGGTAAGTGTTCCTAACTCAATTTTGGAGGAATTACCTCAGTTTATCACTATTTTTAGCAATTAATTGGTGATTTAAGTTGGAAAAAATTGTGGAAAACCCTAAGGCTAAGATGTGAGGGTTGGAGATCGATCCGATGTCGGAATTCAATAATTTTTGTATGGTTGAACTCGTATCGGAATGGGTTATCACATTTTGTGGGTTTTGTACGATTACGAGAAGTTGGCCCCACTGGCAATTTTGAGTTAAATTTCGGATTTTAATCCGGAAAATTTGTAAATTCATATGGAATTAGTTTCTACTATGTGTATTGAGAGTATTAAATTATTTGTGACTAGATTTGAAGCCTTCGGACACAAAGTTTCAAGGCAAAGGTTTGTCGGAATCTTGAATTCAGCTGCAAAGCGAGGTAAGTGCTCGTTCTAACCTTAGCTTGAGGGATTAGAAGTTGTGTTCTGAGTGTTAATTGCTTATTGTTGAGAACGACGTATAGGCATGGTGACGAGTATCTATACGTTGGTGTCAAGCATGACCGTGGGTCGTATATGGATAGTTGTTGTGTGATTATTGTTCCAATTGTTGAATATTATTCTTGATATTGTTATGATATAAGTGAGAGCGGG
>MCJB01044020.1:0-19316 GCA_002018475.1 Nicotiana obtusifolia | reverse complement strand
TGTTCCTTTTGGTCATGGTTTTAGCCTTCTTCTAATCGGTATAAAGTCGATTGTTAAATAGTCTAGTCGAATAAGAATTGTTAGAAGTTAAGGGGTCCAATGTCACATTGTAGGGTCGTGTCTAGATTTAATAAATCAAAAATTTGGGTTGGGAGGTTAATTGTAAATAGAACCGTTTCAGTTGTAGAACTTTAATCATAATTGAGTACTGACATTAGTTGAGCTGAATAGGAGTTGAGTTAGGTTTGGTTATAGCTAACTCTCCCTTGTCGGGGTGATTGTTTTGATGTTGTTGTTCTCTTGTTGAGAAGTTATTATATTGTTTTGCTTCCTTGCTGAAATTCTTGTGATTGATGTGATGACTATTGAAATGGGAGCGTGTGGTACGCCTACCACAAATTTAAGGAAATGGGGTCGAGTTGCACGCCTGCAGCAGGATATAAGGAAATGGGGTCGAGTTGCACGCCTGCAACAGGACATACTGAAATAGGGTCGGGTGGTACGCCTACCACAAGATATAATGAAATGGGGTCGGGTGGCACGCCTGCCACAAGATATTGTGAAATGGGAGCGGGTGGTACGCCTACCACAATGATGAAATAAAATGGGGTCGGGTTGCACGCCTGCAACAAGATATAATGAAATGGGAGCGGCTGGTACGACTACCACAGATTATAAGGAAATGGGGTCGTGTTGCACGCCTGCAACAGGATTGTAAGGAAATGGGGTCGAGTTGCACGCCTGCAACAGGATATGACAGAAAGTGAAAATTTTCTGTAATTTTCTCTTTATCTGTGTTGGAATTTAATTTGTAGTTTCTTTACTATTCATCTATGATCTGTTGTTTTAACTGCTATCCCGAAGTATATTCCCCTTTTTCCCACTTAATTGGTTCATTTATTTCTATCTTTCAACTGTAGATGTATATATATATATATATATATATATTGGTATATAACTGCACAGGTTTATCTGGAGTCTGGTTCTAGCCTCGTCACTACCTCGCCGGGGTTAGGCCAGGCACTTACCAGCATATGGGGTCGGTTGTGCTGATACTACACTCTGCACTCTTTTGTGCAGATCCTAGTACCGTAGGTTTTGGACTATAAAGAGCTTCCAGCTTCTGATTATCAGGTGACCCAAGGTAGTCCTGCAGGCGTCCGCGGACCTTGGAGTCTCCCCCTTTCTATTTTATCTGTTTCTTATTTTTTTGTAGTCCCAAAAACAGTATTTTGTTATTTCTTTCAGACCCTTACTTGTAGTAAATCTTAGACAGTCTGTGAAACTGAGACACTAAATCTTGGGTAGTTGTTAAGGAGATTGTATCGGCGATGTTTAAAGGCCTGAAATTTTATACGTTTTGCTCATTTATGTATAATGTTATTAACTGTTGATTTTAAGTTGCTTTGATTTTGAGTGGAAAAATAGTTAATGATTCGATTAATTGGCTTGCCTAGCTTTCACTAGTAGGCGCCATCACGGCTCCCGAGGGTGGGAATTCCGGGTCGTGATAGGACAAGGCCCCACCATACCTTAAATGTCTAAAACGTATACTTTAGTACCTATCGACTTCTGTACAGCTACTCCAAAGAAGTGGAGTGCAACAACCAAGAGTTAAAACGTGCACCCTACCGAGGATGAACATCACCGGGTCTATCTATATTTGTGGGCATGAACACAACACCTAGAAGAAGGGGTGTCAGTATGAAAGATGTACAGAATATGTAAGAGTAATTATGTATGTTAACCAAAGATACAACATAAGGATTATGAATACACGATTTGTAACCTAATTACCAAAGACAAGCCACTGAGGGCATACACCGCAATTACCATGAATCATAAATGCATGTAGGTTTTGTAAAAATAAAGCCACTAATTGGGGCTATACATTAAATATAATACAATAATATTCTATCATCCTTGAGGCATATCATCTCATGTCATGTTCTACCACTCTTTGGGGCATATTATATCATATCGTACCCGGCCTCAGAGAGGAGTCGGTAAAGTTTCATGCATTTATCATATCGTACCTAGCCTCAGAAGGTCTCAGCCGTACCCGGTCTCAATAGAACTCGGCGTAAGCTGCCTCAAGAGCAGTCGGTCGCACCCATTCTAAGGAGATCTTGATTGTACACGACTCAATAAAACTCGGCATACTTGGTCTCTACAGGACTCGGTAATGTTTTATATCACATCATTCCATACCCGGCCTCATAGAGGACTCGGTCATACCCGACCATGAGGGGTTTAGTAATGGCTCATATCATTCTCAACTGATCAGTGGTTGCACAATAGGTGTCGTATCCGGCTGACGATAGTGCAACTTGGTAAAGTAAATAGATACATATAGATAAGTGCAATGCAAGATCAATTTCAAAAGATATCAAGGTTAAATACAGAATGAATCACATTTTTCGACCTCAAAATACCACCTAGGAACATCTCATACATGAAATAAAATGCCACAGGCAAAGAATGTACAAGAATATGAACAATGTCATCAAGAAAGGCTTAGAACAATCCAGTCTTACAATATAAGGATCATTCAAAAAGAGAGACTTTTATCAAGTTATCCAAGAAAGAAAGCTGCATTACATACCTTTTTGAACGACTAACTACACTTTTTGGGAATCTCCAAAATTAGTACAACACGAAGATAAATTTTATAGTGATGATCACGCGATTCGTTACGTCAATTTTCACTAGATTCACCATTGGTTTGGCCTTGAATCATTTAAGAGTTTTTAGAGAGTGTTTGGGAGCATTTTGGGAAAGCTTAAAGCTAGTAAGATCGCATAGACTGAAAGAGAGAGAAGTTGCTATACTTTTATATTAGTTTTTAGGAATTCCACTACCCCAAATGCCAAACGGGTCTCCTCGCACCGGCCAGTACGCCCGATGGGGCAGCTGGTGCAATTTGATAAAAGGTAATCACCTTTTTATACGCATAACATATCCCCGTCCTATTGACTGCGCTAGAAGCCATACTTATCAATATTCAACTTTCTGTGTGTGTGGTGGGGGGGGGGAGTGTGGGGTTTAACATCATCCCCCCTTCGGAACATTCATCCTCAAATGTTGAATCATAGTCAGTCTTTCAAAATTCTTCAATCATTCTTCGGGGTGTCTTGAGTTGTGCCAGCTATAGTAATCTCATAATTATCTCCCGCGGTATAGAATAAATAAGGGTATCTGGATTTCTTTCCTTCTTCAGCTTCCTATGTCATTTCTTCTATATTGTTATTTCTCCAAAGTTCTTTAACTGAAGCTGCTTCTTTGGTTCCTAACTTGCGAACTTGACGATCTATGATAGCTACTGGAAATTCTTCATAAGATAGGTCTTCTGTTCTTGGATATCTTCAATGGGGGTAATACGAGTTGTATCACTCAAGTACTTACAAAGCATGGACACATGAAATACCGGATGTACTGCTCCCAATTCTAGGGGAAGCTCAAGCGTATAAGCCACTTGGCCAATTCTTTGAATAATCCGATATGGTCCGATATATCGGGGGCTGAGTTTGCTTTTCTTGCCAAACTCTATCATGCCCTTCACAGGCGACACCTTCAAGAATACCTAGTCTCCACACAGCGAACTCTAAATCTCGATGTCGGTTATCCGAGTGGGATTTATGTCTGCATTGATCAGTCAATGATCGATCTTGAATCATTTTCACCTTCTCTATAGCTTGTTGCACCAAATCTGGACCCAATAATTTCGTCTTGCCTATATTGAACCAACCGATAGGAGAGCAACACTTTTGTCTGTACAGAGCTTTATATGGTGCCATCTGAATGCTAGCATGGTAGCTGTTGTTGTAAGCAAATTTGATGAGAGATAGATGATCTTCTGATCTACCTTTGATGTCTAAAACACAAGATTGTAACATATGCTCGAGCGTCTAAATGGTGCGCTCAGCCTGGCCGTTTGTCAGCGGATGAAAAGATGTGCTAAGATTGACCTGCATAACCAAACCTTTTGGGAATGATCTCCAGAAGTTAGTTGTAAATTGGGTACCTCTGTCAGATATAATAGAAATCGAAAGTCCATGAAGTCGAACTATTTACTTGATATATATCTTAGCATAATCTGTTGATACCCAATTTTGCCCTCATATTTTATAAATGTCATGTATACTTTCAAAACATCATTCTTGCATTATTACCTAATTTACAGGGTCCATAAGAATTTTCTATAATTTTTAAAGCATAAAATTGATTTTCTCGTATTTAATTATTTAAATATTTATTAAATATCCCTTCAAATTATTTTGGGATGATTTAATCATCTAAATTTATTATTTATACCTACATGCATGTTTTTATAACATTTTACGCCATTCATATAATTGCATTTTTTGCATTTTTGAGCTATTTACACATTTTTTGCAATAATAGCCTGTACTTTATAATTAATTGTATTTTGTCATTTTTTTTCAAAGTCAAAATAAATTTTTAACATTCATCTATTATTTTAACATATTAATTTGCATAAATAGTATTTTTATATTTATTTAGCTATTTTATCAAATTATGTTTTCCTAATTTCTTGTATCAGGCAAAAAACCTTTGGCCCACTCTACTTCACTCTTTAGCAGCCCAACCAAATGACCCCTTTAAAATCCGGTCGCGACACGTAGCACTTAACCCGCCCCATTTATTATTCAATCCTGGCCGTTGATCCTCAGTGATCAACGGTCCATAATAAATCTCCATCTCTCCTTATAACCCCTCTCCCAAACCATAGAGACCTATTTCCCTAGCCGCCTCTGTATTTTCATCTCTCCACTCTCATATTAACCTTAGCTGACCATGGAGATTCTCTCTTATTCATTCCTTGTACGCGTTCATACATGGATTCTACTTGCCTTTTATGCTACTATCACTCATTTATGGTAACATTCGCCATTATACTTATGGCAAGTTCGATTCTCACAGATATGACTTTGATTCTATGGTTCTGGGTGCGATTGTGGTTCTATATATGGCAAGTTCAATTCTCACAGATATGACTTTGATTCTATGGTTCTGTGTGCGATTGTGGTTCTATGCACTTAAGAAGAGAGAATTTCTCTTGTATATGATATGTCCCCGGTGATTCTTTCGTGATTGGGGCTTGTGAATGTTTTGCCCTAAATCCGACTCCAACTAGGGTTCGGAGTTTCTTACTTTCTCTATTATTTTGAGCATGCATGGAATATATTCTTTCCTTTTTGTATTGATTGATTATATTTCCTTGTTTGTTCGTCCAAGCTTGCTACTATATAAAACCCACTTCCCCTGGAGCTCAAAAGGGGGGACTACTACAAGAACTACCATTTGACTACTGTTATTATCACTATTATTATTTTACTCTTTCACTCTATATTGTTTTGAACTTTGGCTCTTGGGCGGCTGAAAGCCAAGGCCACCGGAATTCGACTAATTGACCTTTCTTGGTGCGAGCACTGCCCAAGGTTCATCTGAAACCTTTGGGAACTCTGATGCACTAAGATTTTGGGTTCTACTGCTCTTTTTTTTTTTTACGTTTGGAGTGCTTTTGAAATTGTTCTTCTTATTTATCTATTTATCACTTGATAGCTGGTAAGTTCCTTAGCCTTCCCAGTTTCATTCTCCTTTGTTGGTGTTCGTATTATGTAAACTCATGCCACTGAAATTTGTTTGAGTAAATATGTTTCTATGCCATCTCTATATGCAGCTTATTGGCTCTAATGTTGTCTTGTGACGCTGAACTTTTTCTAGTACTTGAACTTGCCTAAAACTTCCAACTCTGATATGTCTATTACGTGTGTTTAATATGAATGATGGTTGGATCTCTTAAGCATGTTTACCTTAATGTGTGTGTTTGAATGCCTATTACCTGCTATTCTCCCTGAATGTATCCCCTACTTTGTTCTGCATCCTTACGATAGACCAACTCATGTGTTCTAATGTATCTGATACTCTACTGCGACCAATTATTAACTATGATGTCAGCCAATTGTGAGCTTTATTGTGTGTGCCATGCTTAGTTCAATCCCAGGTTGTTTAATAATACTTATAGTCTGTAAGGTGAAATGCAATATCCAGCCTTTATGTGACAATCTAGCTCTTAATGTGTCTTTGCATATTGAGAATTCTGGCTCTATTAAACCTGTTTAGTTTGCTATGTTATGCTGATGTTTTTCGTCAATCCTGCTTTCCTGCCCTGTCCTGGATTGTTATGTCAACCAAACTCATGCTTAGGAAGTAATTTAGTCCATGCCTAACTAGTTACTCTTTTGGTCCTGCCGTTCATGAGGACCTGTTACTTTGCATTTATGATTCTCTTGTGTGTTTGCTGACTTGCTCAATCCTGCACTCCTTAGTACCATTTAGACCTTAGGAATAAATCTTACAGCTGACCTTCTTTCACCACATATGGCAAAATGATATTAGATTTGATGCTTGCTTCTCTTACTGTTGAAGTTAGATATTTTCTCTTGTACTATGATAACTTTCTCTTGTTAAATAATTGCTCAACCATGAACCTATACTATTAATTTTCATGTTGAACTTACTACATTGAGGATGTTCATTATTGCTGCCTTAGCTTTTCATGATCAGATCCCCTATTTGGAAATTGCCTTAAGCTTTTTGACCATGATAGTGTGTGAAACTTCATTCGAAAAAATCTATTATTCCAGGACAATCAATTATGTCCCCTTAAAATCCAAGCATGAATCTCCCTTGCGAACTTGTCTGTCTTTCATGTATTCTTGTTTATGTGTTTTGGATGGAGTTTTTGCTAGCTTTAGGAGTTAAGTATGAAAATTGTTATCAATTCCATAAGTATTTTATTACCTGTAAGGCTGAATTAGGCATTCCTTTGGTTAAGTAGGTTATTCATTTAGGCCTGGTATGTTGGGCCTGATTTGGTATTAGAGGTCAGAAACGCAATGTTTGCATTTGAAGTTTGGGCCCGCTGTCCGAGTGAAGTTCTGAGCATATTGGAAGGCCCATATGTGTTACTGGTTTATTCTTATTTGTAATTGGTCCGGAGCTTGGTTTAATATGGCCTGTAATAACCTGTAAAACTGAATAATGGGGAATTAGTGGAATTGGTGGAAACGGGTACATTCTAATGCTTGCATAAAAGGATAGAAAATGTGCCTATAGGGTCTACGTGGTCTATTTGCTATTTTATTCAACATGCCTTATATGCTATTTAGTTTCATGTGTAGAAAGCATGCCTATAGGAATTACGCACACACTTTATTTCATTTGTCAAATATGCTACACTTATTTCCATTTCTTCTATCAACATTCTTAGATAACATGTTTATAGGATGCAACAATGCAATACTTTTACTTACCTAGATACTATGACTACAGGATCTTAACTAATTAATCAACTGCTTCATGTTGCTTTTGCACTCCCTCACTCAGATAGCCTGCCTATAGGGATAAAGTGTTATAAAATCAAGTCAAATTGTTAGAAGTCCTGCTTATAGGGTGTTTGTTGACGCTACTAATACCGTGTTTTCAAGCAACTTCAATGCCTAATCATGCTACTATTAGAGATCATGTCTATACTTTCACCTACCTAAGGCGCATATCTATAAAATCAGCATTGGTAATTTAGAATTATGGGATTGTTTTCACCACCTTATTACGCAAACGATTACATATCCTGTCTATAGGACTTGTAAAGCTCCAATCTGCATATACGTCAGTCCAGAAATTACATCACTGCCTGTATAATACTGGAATCATATAGAAATCATGTCTATAGGACTTAATGATTCTAATACGTCTTAATTCTATCTACTGATGTGCTGGGTAATTTCGGCATATTTTGATACTATTTGCTTAAAGTTTAACTTATTTTACTTGCTAATTCTCATGATACTTATGTAATTTTAGTGTATTTGCAAAATAACAAGTGTCAGCACCCAGAAGAATGGAAAAGAATTCAAAAAGTTAGCTGAAGACAAGAAAAGAAGTTAAAAGCATCGCGAGTGCAAGTATGCGGTCGCAAACTGAAACTGTGAACCGCATATTCCACAGGCAGGTCGCAAACTAGGACAGAACTCTAGGCCAATCTTCATGTTGAGAATGCAGTCGCAAATGCAACCGCAAAATAGGAATGCGAACCGCGAAATAGCCAGGTGCAATCGCAAACACAAATAGAGTTTTGGGTGAAAATCAGAGTGGAGAATGCGATCGCATATCGCGATCGCATAATCAACATGCGAACCGCGAATCAAAACGTGATTGGAGCAAAATTTTCTGGTGGAGTTTGCGACGGATGATGATGATTTGCGGTCCACATTTTTGTTCTGCAATAGAAATGCGATCCGCATTATTACAACAAGGGCAAATCTGACCGAAATTCGCCTCGGGTTTTGGGCCTCTATAAATAGGTTTTATAAGGTTTTGTGAAGGGAATGTTGTCAGAATTTAGAGTACAAAGTACGACAATTGATTATTTTGAATTCTTAGAAGCTTTTGGGGATCAAATACCTTCTATTTTTGTAAGATGATATCAATTACTCTTCATTGTTCTTTAATTATTAGCATGTGTAGCTAAACTCAAACGCTGAGGTTGTGAACCCTAGATGGGTAGAATGTTGTTGAGATCTTGATATTGAATCCGATTTCGAAGGAAGCTTGATATTTATTTATTTCTTGTTCTTCAATTAATCGTTAGTGGTTGCAAACATTAACGAATGCCAATTAACTTTATCTCTTCTTGGAAAAGTGAGATAGAGTTTGGTAGAAATACATAACAAAAACTCAAGGCTTTAAACCTTGTTTAACAAAATCGCTTAGGAATAAGTAGGTTTTAATTTGGCGCTTAATTGGTTGTTCTTAAGCTTGATTCTTTTGTATTCGGGAGAATCTTTGAGAGGATACATTATCCAAATATTGGGAAATATTGGATAGTAAATTAAACATCAATTGCATATCAAGAAAGGTATTCAATCTTAATATCAAGAACATTCTACTACATTAAGGGGGACACAACCTTGGTTTCTTAAATTCATATTTTTCACATTCACACTATAAAAATTAGTTTTCAGTTTTCGTTTACTTATATATTCAACACTTCTTTATTCTATTTGACATACTTGATAGAATTACGACTTAGTCAAGTATTATATTAATTAGACAATAGTTTCACACCTATTCCCTGTGGGATTCGACTCCAACCTTGTTGGGTTACTATATTTGACATCGATCGCTTACACTATTATTAAGGTGTAATTTGAGCGAATCAAATTTTGGCGCCGTTGCCGGGGAATACGGTCTTGAAAGTTCTAATTAGTGTATACTTTACTATACGTCTAATTCCACTTGATTACACGCTGTTTGTTTTGGTTGTTGTAGACAGGAAGACATGTCGGACCATGAAGATGATGTGGAGGTGGAGCAGGAAGAAAATCCTTTTGCAGATATTGAAGAATATATAGAGGATACAAACGCTATAGTACCTTCGGCTATAGGTGCTGCTACTTTCAAGGTGGAACACGGACTAATTCTGATGCTGAAAGCGGAGGGATTCTTCAGAAACTCCACTGATGACGATCCAACGTAGCACCTCAGGAATTTCTTGGGTGTTTGTGCGATGCACAAGCAAAACCATGTCTCTGACGATGCCTTAAGGCTGAGATGCTTTAAGTATTCGTTAGCTGGACATGCGAGGAAATGGCTTCAAAATCTTCCTCTGAATTCCATACGTTCATGGCATGAACTTGTCCGGGCATTATTGTCAAAGTGGTTTCCACAAAGCAAGAAGTCTGAGCTCAGAGACAAGATATTCTTCTTTAAGCAACTACCTGGTGAACAATTACATGAAGCGTGGGATCGCTTCAAGTTGTACTTGGTGAGGTCTCCAAACCATGGCTTTCCCGATTCCATCTTGATAGAAAAATTCTACATGGGTTTGGACCCTATGAACCAATCAATAGCGAAGAATGCTGCTGCTGGATCGTTCATGGATAAAACCTTCGCTAGAGTGACTCAAATCTTAGATAAAATGGCAAAACACAATCAGGCTTGACATTCCGAGGATACAACAGGTGGTATTACAATTGGGTCTCCTTCTATGAATAACCTGATCAAGGAAAATCAAGAACGAGACCAAGTAATTGCAGAACTTGCTACAAATGTCAATGTGTTAGACAAAGCTTTTCATGGAAAATCAGAAGAAGAAAGTCAATGTGGTTGAGAATGTGCAGCTGGTGCAAGGTGACGACTATGAAGAGGCAAATTATGTTAATAATTCGCAAGGTGGGTATCAAAGGCAGAATTACCAAGGTCAAGGCTCGCAGAATCAATGGAGACCAAACCCGCAAGGGCAAGGTCACCATCAATGGCGCAATGACCAAAGTGGCTCTAACCAAGGAAACTGGAACAGCAATAATAATTTTTCAAATCGAAGTTCCAACCCTTATGTTCCCCCAAAGGGTTAGTATTCGAATCAGGGATCTTCTAGTGAGTCTAAATTAGAGAGCATGCTTGAAAGAATATTAAAAAACCAAGAAAAGTCTGATAATTCCATGAAGAACATGACTGAATTGGTTGGCTCTCACACTGCGGCGATTCAAAAGCTGGAATTGCAAATGAGAGATCTTTCTCGTGAGCAATATCCACAGCAGAAGGGAACACTTCCTAGTGATACGATTGCAAATCCAAAGGGGAGTGGGAGTGGGCCAACCTCCCATATTATGGCTATCACTACCAGGAGTGGTAAGACATTGCAAGGAAGAGATGAGCAAGCAGTTGATGTGGAAGAATTTCAAAAAGGGGTTGAAGTTGAAAAACCTAATGTTGCTGAATAAACAAAAATCCAGAAGTTGTGCAAAACCGAAATGAGACCCAAGAAGGGATAAAGGACAAGGCAGAAGAAGCATCAAACATTCTTCCGCCAATTCCTAGACCCCCTCCTCCTTTCCCTCAGAGACTTGCGAGAAGAGTTGACGACAACAAGTTTGAGAAGTTCTATGACATTCTCAAGCAGTTATCGGTGAATATACCATTCTTGGAGGCTTTCCAAGAAATGCCGGGGTTTGCCAAGTATCTAAAGGATCTGATCACAAAGAAGAGAACCACCAAGATGAGGTGGTGAATATGACTCACCGGGTTAGCTCTATCATTGCTACAAATCCAATCCAGAAGAAAGAGGACTCGGGAGCATTTACTATTCCGTGCACTATAGGAGTGCGCGACATCGCTAATGCACTGTGTGACAATGGAGCCAGCATCAATCTAATGCTACTTGCCATCTACAAACAAGCTGGATTAGGAATGCCAAGGCCGACGAGCATGAGGTTGCAGATGGCTGACCGGTCAATCAAAAGACCAGTCGGTATTGTAGATGATGTGATTGTGAAAGTTGGAAAATTTCATATTCCAGCTGATTTTGTGATCCTTGATTGTGCTGTGGACAAGAAAATCCCTATTATATTGGGGAGACCATTCTTATCTACTGGAAGAGCACTTATGGATTCGGAGCGTAATGAAATCAAGTTCCGGGTGAACAACGAAGAAGTTACCTTCCAAGCTAGTAAGGGTATGAAATTGCCAACCGAATACGAGAGCATTTCACTAATCAGTATTGTTGATGAAGTTGATGAGGCTGTTGAGATGAAAATGGAAGAGCAACGCCTAGGTGAAGCACTGGCAGCTATATTGGTGAATTTCGATTGTAATGATATGGAAGGCTTTATGGAGTCGGTGAATGCATTAGAAGGATGTGGCTCTTACTCATATAATCCACCAAAACTATCCCTAGATTTGGAGAATAGAGCTACACCTCCTACAAAGCCGTCCATTATCGAACCACCTAAATTAGAGCTCAAACAACTTCCGTCGCATTTGAGGTATAAATTTCTTGGCTTGAATAATACTTTACCGGTAATTGTTTCTTCGTTGTTGAATGATGTGCAGGTAGAGCAGTTGCTGCAAGTTTTGATGGAACACAGACAAGCCATCGGTTGGACAATTGCAGACATTCGGGGAATCCCTGCTGAAAATGGGACAAAACCGAGTGTGAAGCACCAGCGACGGCTGAATCCATCACTGCAGGAAGTTGTGAAGAAAGAGATAATCAAATGGCTGGAAGCTGGGGTAGTCTACCTAATTGCCTATAGTTCATGGGTGAGCCCGGTGCAATGCGTGCCAAAGAAGGGAGGCATGACTGTGGTCAAGAATGAAAAGAACGAGCTGATTCCTACAAGGGCAGTAACCGGATGGGGGTATGCATGGATTACAGAAAACTCAATAGCGCCACATGCAAGGACCATTTCCCTATGCCTTTTATTGATTAAATGCTTGATCGGCTAGCCGGAAAGTCCTTCTATTGCCTCCTCGACGGATACTCTGGGTATAATCAGATCAATATAGCTTTGGAGGACCAAGAAAAGACAACGTTCACATGCCTGTATGTAATATTTGCTTTCAGTCGAATGCCATTCGGCTTATGCAATGCTCCAGCCACCTTCCAAGGATGTATGATGTCTATCTTTTCTGATATGGTAGAGGATTTTCTTGAGGTCTTTATGGATGATTTTTCGGTAGTCGGGGACACTTTTGAGCAATGCCTGAAGAATCTGAAACAAGTGCTAAAGCGGTGCGAAGAGACAAACCTTGTATTAAATTAGGAGAAATGCCACTTCATGGTGGATGAAGGTATTGTTCTGGGACATAAAATCTCCAGGTGTGGCATAGAGGTGGATAAAGCTAAAATTGAGATCATCTCCAAACTCCCTCCACCCACATCCGTAAAAGGTGTCCGTAGCTTTTTGGGGCATGCTGGATTCTACAGGGGGTTCATTAAGGACTTCTCAAAGATTGCACACCCAATGTGCAAACTCCTAGAGAAGGATGCCAAGTTCGTCTTTGATGAAAAATGCCTCGCAGCTTTTGAGGAACTGAAAACAAAGCTCACCACGGCACCTATTATTGTCACACCTGATTGGTCGCTGCCCTTTGAGCTTATGTGTGATGCTAGCGGTGTAGCTATTGGAGTTATGCTGGGACAAAGATACAATAAAGTTCTTCACCCAATATACTATGCTAGCAAGACACTTAACGGGGCGCAGATAAATTACACTGTAACCGAGCAGGAATTGCTAGCTATTGTGTATGCATTCGAGAAGTTCTGTGCGTACTTATTGGGTTCTAAAGTGATTATGTATACAGATCATGCAGCTCTCCGTTATTTGATGGCAAAGAAAGATGCAAAGCCACAACTAATCCGATGGGTGTTACTGCTGCAAGAGTTCGATTTCGAAGTTATGGATCGCAAGAGAACACAAAACCAAGTGGCAGATCACTTATCTAGACTGGAAGAATCAGGGAGACAAAAAGAAGAGCTGGAGATAAATGACTCATTTCCAGATGAACATATACTGATGGTATCTAATTCATTTGCACCGTGGTATGCAGACATCGCCACCTACATTGTCAGCGATCTTATTCCGGAAGGGTTGGAATCATACCAACGGAAGAAGTTCTTGAGGGATTGTCGCAACTATTATTGGGAAGAACCATTCTTATTCCGTGTCTGTGCTGATAACATAATTAGAAGATGCGTACCTGAGGAAGAGATGCTACAGATTCTGAAAGCTTGCCATGACTCACCAGTTGGGAGTCATCATGGGGGTAACAGAACAGCTGCAAAGATTTTGGAGTGTGGGTATTACTGGCTGACTATTTATCAGGATGCTAATCAGTTGGTGAAGTCTTGCGACCAATGCCAATGATAGGGCCCAATTTCGAGGAGGCATGAGATGCCTATGAACTTTGTTATGGAAATCGAACTATTCGATGTTTGGGGTATTGACTTCATGGGCCCTTTCATAAGCTCATGTGGGATGAAATACATCCTAGAAGCTGTGGACTATGAGTCCAAATGGGTAGAAGCCGTTGCCTTACCAAACAACGAAGCTCGAAGTGTGACCGCATTTCTAAAGAAGAATATTTTCACCCGGTTTGGCATCCCGAGAGCCATTCTCAGTGATGGAGGTTCACACTTCTGTAACAGAGTCTTTAAAGGTCTCCTTGACAAGTATGGGGTTAAGCATAAGGTAGCCACACCTTATCATCCACAGTCGAGCGGTCAAGTTGAAGTATCCAACAGGGAGATCAAGAGCATTCTATCAAAGACGGTGAACGCAAATAGGACCGATTGGTCAAGAAAGATAGATGATGCTCTATGGGCATATCGTACAGCTTACAAGACTCCTATCAGTACATCCCCTTATCGGTTAGTCTTCGAAAAGGCGTTCCATTTACCCGTAGTACTCGAGCATAAGGCTATGTGGGCCTTAAAGAGATTAAACATGGACTGAACAGAGGCCGGAGCTCTAAGGCTGGCACAGTTAAATGAAATGGAGGAATTCCGTCTTCATGCTTATGAGAGTGCAGCAGTTTATAAAGAACGAATGAAATTCGTCCATGATACAAAGATCTTGAAAAGAGAGTTTAAGGCAGGGGATCTGGTATTGCTGTTCAATTCAAGACTAAAATTATTTCCGGGGAAACTGAAGTCTAAATGGTCTGGACCATTTAAAGTTGTAGATGTCTCTCCGTTTGGAGCTGTTGAATTAGCATTGGAGGATGGGCTCCGGACTTTCAAGGTTAATGGGCAAAGAATCAAGCACTACTTGGGAGTAGATGGAGAAAAACATGTGGTAGAGCAACTGGCTCTAAAAGATGATCAAATCCCAACTACAGAATGATTGCAGAAGCATCCTAGCCTCGTCGTGCCGCGGCATTAAATCAAGCGCTTCATGGGAGGCAACCCATGTGTGGTATCATTTGCTTTTGTTTGTGTTCTATTTTTATTTATTTAGAATTCAATATCACATTTGTACTTAGGGCTATTTGAAGGGTTTTAGAGTGCAGGAATGTGATGAAAGGATACAAGAATTGAAGAGGAGTGTTTGAAACTGCAGAAAAACATCAAGGTGAAAAATGCTGCACAAATACGATCGAATTTAAGAAACGCGAACCGCATTTGTGCCGCAAACTGAAGCAGAAACTTGAGCAAATATATCTGGCATAAATGCGACGAATCACAACAGTTCGCGGTTCGCATTTCAATTATGCGAAACTTAAATCATCGCATAATTGCCAGGTACGTGTTCGCATTCCCTCCTTTTCTAAATCCTTCAATCTAAGTATATAAAAAAAACACAAAAACAAACAAAAAGAGAAGAGAAAACGGCAACAGAGAAAGACCTCCGACGAACATTATCGGAAAAGTAAAAGTGCAAGTTGACCAAACCTCAAAGAGTTGATTCACCGTTGTCCTAAGAACTACAATCTTCTTCACAAGGTACGTTCATCCTTTGCTCCATATTAAATTTTTATTTCGCAAGACTAGGGTTTATGACTCAGTGAAGTTTTTCGATTCTTTAGGATGGAAGATAGAAATCTAGGGTTTTCTTGCTTGAGGGATGAACATACTTGGATATTTGAAGGTATTTGCGGTCCACAAACTCAAATGTGGACCGCAATTTGACCGCATCCCTAAACCCTAAGTATCTGAGGAAGACAACATATGCGGTGACTCTGCGATCACATAATCGATATGCGGACCGCAGAGCCACCGCAAACACGGCCAGAACATCTGGTTAGCACTGGTGAACTATGCGGTGAATATGCGATTGCATATCTCGCTTTGCGATGAGTATGCGATTGCAGTTGTGTGTATCCAACATGCTTATGTTAGAAGACAATCTGCGATGGATTTGCGATTCGCATAGTGTTTATGCGATTCGCAAACTCCACCACAGAATGCCCTCTACCTGTCACACACAAGAATGCGACGTGTTTGCGGTTCGCATAGTGCTTATGCGACCACAAACTACACAGCATATCTATACCTCTTTGGTCATTTTCCTGTTTTGCTTGTCTCAAATGATGATAATGTCACTGACATCTCCCACTTATGCAGATATGGCAGCCAAAAAGCATTCCGCAAAGAGAAGGCCATCCTCCGCTTCAACCTCAGTACCACCCAAACGGGCAAGAGCGGAACCAACTGTACCTAGCACCTCCCAGTTTGATGAGGAGGAATGCGTACCGGAAGTTGATTTAGTAGCTGAGGCCCGAAGGAAACGAGGTGATGACCTTCAGCTTCGATTTGGGGTTGAAGGTTCAAGATCCTTGTTCAGGGAAGGGCTCACAAAGAGAAGGATAGTAGGGGAGAAAAAGTTAAGCTTGAACGGGCTACAGGACCAGTACCCCCATATTCTCGAAAACATCAAAACGAGAAAATGGGAGTACTTCATTACGAACCCCAAGGAATATAATGAGTCAATGGTCCGGGAATTCTATGCGTCTTATGGAGCTTCACGAACACGCTATCATAGACGCAATAGAATATTCACCGGCATCGTCCACGTTCGAGTTAAGGCTGTGTTTTGTGACAGCGAGCATATCAATGAACTCTACTTCCCCGACTAGGAATCAGGCACAGCTGAGTACAATGCAAAGTACTCTAACAGAGAAAACGAACGTGGATGGATAGCACCCATAATTTCTAAGGGGACTCCTGCCTGGATCAACCCTGGAAACAAAATCTACAAAGAAGACCTCACAAGGGAGGGAAAATATTGGCTCAACTTTGTCACCTCCTATTTAATACCCTCCAGGAATGAAACAGATATCAGCATTGAGAAGGCCCTTATCATTGCGTGTATAATGACGGGTATTAAAATTGATGTGGGGAGTCTAATTTTCCAGGAAATTGGCATCCAGGCTACGTAGCGGGCCACATCACTTCCCTTCCCGAGTTTGATCACAACCTTCTGCCAAGAGGTGAATGTCCCATTCTTACCACAACAAGACAAACTCGGGAGGTCTACGAGAGATATAGATATCACTCGCATAAGTGATTCGGTTGCCCCACCAGTGACCCCAATTGAGGACATTGACTCCCAGAATCTCCTGTCTCCCCAAGATCCTGACACCTCCACTGTTGCTGAAGAAACTGCACCCTCATCTACCACTGGCCCATCTGCCTCACACTTGCCAATCATTTCAAGACTCGGTCTAATTGCTCATCATGCAAATTCTAAAGTAGACCAACTCTTGAAGACATTGCCCCACCTGATTAAACATGCCCCGACTCCGATGCAAACGTCAGTGACCGCTCTCCAACAACAACAATTAGTGTTCGGAGATAGGTTGAACAAGCTTAAGTCTAGGGTTGAATAGATTGAAAGAGGTGAGGTGAGGGGTTTATCCCAACTGCGGGAGGAAGTAAAATCCATGAGGACTGACCTCCAGAAGATGAAAAATCTGGAGTTCGACATATCATCTCTCCTCCACAATGAGGGTGACCAGGGTGCTGGCCGTGCTGGACCAGACTTGGGCCTGGACTTCATGACACTAATGGCAGACATCGCACCTTCGTCTGCTAAAGTGTCTCAGCCTCCCGCCCCTACAGTCCAGGTAGATTCTACTGATGACGAGACATCGGGGCAGTCATTAAAATTCGAAGGGGAAGAATCAGAGGAGGCCAGTTCAGGGTTCGATGAGGATGAGGACCCTAAGGAAAAGGGAAAAGCAGTTGCTGTGCCAATGGTGGAGGAGGAACAAGAGCAAGCAGACATTGAGAAGGCCATTCAGCAATCGCTAGCAGAGAGGGCTGCCAGGACACGACCACCAGCGGGAGAAGCTAGCAGCTCAGCGGCCTCACCACCTGCTCCAGACCAGTCCCACACACCTCCTACAACTCCGAAGGATACCTAGGACACCGTATCTCTTCGCGCAACTGCGCCCCTAGGGAGCCCCTTGTACTCTATATTTTTTTTTATGCATTGGGGACAATGCATGTGTTTAAGTTGGGGGTGGTAGCCTTATATCCTTGTTTTGTCTGTGTATGTGATTTATTTTTGGGCATGTTTAGTGACATTTGATAACTGTACATTATATAGTAATGATTCATAATTTATGCATATGTGCTGTTATAATTAAATAGTTAGCAATAAAATCCCCTTGTTTTTTCTTCTACCGGGTTCTTTTTCAAGGGTGTAATAGTAGAATCGGGCCTATGATTATGAGGTATATTGACCAGGATGGTACATTTGTTGAGTATCAAGTATGTAAACCTGTGTGAGTAGACCCTTGTAACAAATCAATTATGTGAATTTGAGGCTCACTCGGTAACACTAGGTCTACTTAGAATCGTGTATGTGTACACGAGGAAAGCCTCAAACTACTAAATGTGAACTCTAAAGCTGTAAACTATGTTAACCGAACAGTTTGTGTGCCAATGTGTGTGAGCTCCTTGTTTCGATAGTTCTTGTGTTCACTTCTGCCATCTAGAACTTGCCCGGTTGGTTTTTCGACGCCTATCATACGTACACTGAGTTAGAGAAATGATCTTAGGCTTTCTTTGATTATTGATGAAACCTTTCTAGCCTTTTCAACTTACCTGTGCATAATTAATATCACTAGTACCCTATTTGAGCCTTTTAACCTTTTCCTTGGCCTCCGCGTTACAAACTTGTCCCATTCGTAAAACATGATCTCTTTTGAACTCGTTCCTCCTTGAACATTGAGAACATTGCTAAAATTTTAAGTTGGGGGTGTGGGTCAACATGAAAATGGGCAAGGTTGTGAAATGAAGGTGGGAACCCGTACCTCAAAATGTTCATGTGAATTTAAGAAAGCTCCTAAAAAAAAACAGAAAAAAAAAAGAAAAAGAAAAATGTGTGTTGTCATAAATAGTGAGGTATGTAATGGCAATAATGGAGCCTGAGAATAGAATAAAGAGGTATGCAAAGTGGGGTCCAAAGTGGGAACTGAATGCCATTAAGGTTATGGGGTAGAAAAGAAACAAAAGGTTAAAAGAAAGAAGAATGTAATTAGTGTTCAAGGAGGAAGTAGCCACTAGTATCTAAATATATATCCTACCCTTCCTTAAATCGACATTACAAGTTACAAAGTCCTTATGTGATCTCCAACCGAGTGTTCTTATAACTAGGCGATAAATTAAAATAAGGGCAAGCCTATGGTGTGGCATGTGGTAACACTTGAAATTTTGTTCTGAGAGTGAGTGTACTTGCACTTTAGTCCCTTTGTACTGCTATGATAAATATTGTGAGAGTGGGACTTTCTTTCCAATGAGGGCACATACACTGCTAGGTTGATAGTAAGTTGAGCTTTGAGTAAGGCATAAGTGTATTCAGCTGAAGGTAGCCTTTAGTTACTTTGTTGAGGCTCAAAGTTCACTAATTGATTGGTTGTCTTTGAACATATTAATGATTCAAGGGGGGGTACAGTGCTCAAAGAGTTATACTTGAGATACTAACAACAACCACCGTCCA